>JAQZBX010014057.1:0-39058 GCA_029593785.1 Cabassous unicinctus | reverse complement strand
TTGGCTTTAGTAGGCAGTCAACCTGGTTAGGTTCAGATTCCAAGTCTCATCTCTTCAGTGTGCAGTGGTTTCAGTAACAAATTAAGTTACTGTATGTGTCAGCCAAAGGGGTGCTGATGCAAAATACCAGAAATCTGTTGGCTTTTATAAAGGGTATTTATTTGGGGTAGAAGCTTACTGTTATCAGGCCATAAAGCATAAGTTACGTTTCTCACCAAAGTCTATTGCCACGTGTTGGGGCAAGATGGCTGCCAACGTCTGCCAAGAGTTCAGGCTTCTTAGGTTCCTCTCTTTGGGGCTCTGTTTCTCTTTGGGCTCAGCTGCTGTGCTCTTTCCACAAGGCCAGCTGTAGACTATCAGGCGAATGGCTCTGTCTCTCTCCCCTGGGGCTCAGTTCTCTCTGGGCTCAGCTGCACTGCTCCTCTGTGTGCTTACTTCCCAGGGCTCCAATATTAAAACTCCAACTCTATTCTCTGCCATTTTAGTTTTGTCTGTGAGTCTCCACCCACCAAGGGAGCGGGGACTCAACATCCTACTGACATTGCCCAATCAAAGCACTAATCATAATTTAATCAGGCCAGGTACAGACCAGTTTACAAACATAATCCAATATCTATTTTTGGAATTCATAAATAATGCCAAACTGCTACAGTTACTTATTATTTATTTAAAAGAAGTTATGAGTTTACAGAAATATCATGCATAAAATACAGGGTTTCCCTATAACCACCCTATTATTAACACCTTGCATTAGTGTGGTTCATTTGTTACAAATTATATGATGATAGTACATTTTTATAATTGTATTATTAAATGCAGTCCTTAGGGTTCACTGTTGGTGTTATACCATCCCATAGATTTTTTAAAAAATAATTTTTATTCTAGTAACATATATACAACCTAAAATTTGCTCCTTTAAATTACATTCAAATATATAATTTGGTGCTGTTCATCACATGCACACTGTTGTACTACCATCACCACCATCCATTACCAAACTTTTCCATCACCCCAAATAGAAACTGTATAATTTCAACATTAACTAACTCCCTATTCCCTACCCCCACCCCATTCCCTAGTAACCTATATTCTAGATTCTGACTCTATGAGTTTGCTTTTTCTGGTTATTTAATATCAGTGAGCTCACACAATATTTGTTCTTTTGTGTGTGGCTTATTTCATGCAACATGATGTGTTCAGGGTTCATCTATGTTGTCCCATGTATCAGAATTCATTCCTTTTTACGGCTGATCTTCTCATTCTGTGTATAATACTACATTTTGTTTATCCATTCATCAGTTGATAACACATAGCAGTTGTGAAAAGTGCCATTATGAACATTGGTATTCAAGTCCCTGCTTTCAATTCCTTTGCGATTATACCTAAAGTGGGATTGCCAGGTCTATACTTAATTTTCTGAGGAACTGCCAAATTGTCTTACATAGCAGCTGTACCATTTAACAGTGCCACCAGCAATGAATGTGTGTTCTCATTTCTCTACATGCTCTACAATTTTCTGTAATTTTCTGTTTTTGTTTTTTAAAAAATGTTAATAATCATTCTACTGAGTGAAATGGTATCTTATGGTTTTGATTTGCCTTTCCCTAATGGCTAATGGCGTTGAGGATCTTTTCATGTGCTTTTTGGCCATCTGTATATCTTCTTTAGAGAAATGTCTATACAAGTCTTTTGCCCGTTTTTAAATTGGGTTGTTTCTTTCTCTTTTTGTTGTTCATTTGTAAGGATTTCTTTATGTATTCTGGATAGTAAATCCTTACTGGATATGTGGTTTGCAAATATTTTCTCCACTGTGACAGTTCTTTACATTCTTGATACACTCTTTGATGCACAAAATTTTTAAATTTTGATGAGGTCCTGTTATCTATTTATCTATTTTCCCGGTTCTTTGTTGAGTAATTTTAGATTGTATCCTAGACATTTTTAATAATATTAAGTTGTGAAACTCTGGGTCCTGTTAAAACGCTCTGGAGAATGTTGGGGTTTTTTTTTTGGCTTTAGTAGGCTTTAGGTTAGGAACCTAACCTAATCCTGGTTAGGTTCGGCCTGCAAGTCTCATCTTTGGTATGCAGTGTTTCAGTAACAATTTTTAAAGTTGTTAGTATGCTATTTGGATCTGCCCTGCATATGCACCACTCAAGATAGTTTGGGACTTGATACTATAGTTTAGTTCTCAAAGCCTTTGCTGTCTTCCAGCTAAGGTAGAGTAACAGGGACCAGATTTACCCACTTGCCTGAAGCAACACAATACCAGTTATTTTTGAAGTTTTGACTTCCTTCTCCAATCTGTGTGCTACAGATTCCTTAGGTGGTTCAAGCCTTTTTATGTTCTGTCCATAGATTTCAGTTATATTCAGTAGGGGAGAGAAAATATAGTGAATTTATTCCATTTTAGGTAGTAAGTTCTCAGGCAGCTTAAGAATGAAATATATGCAATGAAATACATCAGTGCATTGAATAGCCTTTCTTACTGGTATACTAAGATATGTTACATTTCTCCTGCATCTTTGGCATCAACTGCTTCCTTCAGGAAGAAGGAATAACTCCAGACTCTCTCCTCCTCTGCTATTCAATTCATTACTTCATTACATCTCTATATTAAAGCTTAATTCAGGCTGAGCAGAGATGGAAGCAGCCAGTGAGTGGGTTTGTACTGAGCCTTAACCAATCTTACTGCTTAGTTCCATACATAACACCCATATACCACTATATTTGCATCTCTTTCTCTCATGATGCATTTTACTTATAAAGACATAGTATTCTTCATAGATCCTTCATTCCCTTTATTTTTTTAACTTAAATTCCAAGTACTTGTTACATGTACAAAGCATCCCTTACCTGTACCTTTTCTGAGGAGTCTAGTAATCCAAGATCCAGAATACTATCAGCTCCATTTTCCCTAAAAACAAACGAAAAATCCTTTCACATTCCAGAAAACTGAAATTTATAGACTTTTGTGTAATGAAAATATTAATTTAAATTTATGAGAATTTATAAACACACTCACTAGGTTCCTAATGCAGTTCTGGGAGCAGAGAGGTCAATAATACACATGAAAATAATTACAGAACAATACAAAACCACAAATTAAGTAAGTGCTCCCTATAGGATTCAAGATAATGGATCTATTTGAAGATGAAAATAAGTGCAATCTTCATGGGGATTCTAGAACTTGACTTAAGCTTAGGGGGAGGGGTCAGCATTGCAGAAGAATAGAAAAATGTTCAGAAAGCAATCACTATAGGAATCAAATTACCGAGTGTATTTTAGTGATTCTTGAATAATAAATTCTCATTTGCTCCATAAAGTCAATTGAAAGCAGTTAGTATGATGAATTAGCTGCATTCAGTAAGAAAAAACTATTAAATTAGCAAAATAAATACTTTAATCAATAATGAGGAGGGTTATATATCCATGTGCTTATTATTAACCTCCAGAGATGGGGCAGAGAAAAAAAGAAACACTACATAAAGTTCCAAAGAAAATGGGTTGTAACACCAAAGAAAACAAACTTTTATTAATAGATTTGGTTTGGAACATTCAAATGCTCTGAAACAGGATGGAGGCTGTTTAGTTCCAGGGCTCAGCCTACTCTTATCCTCCCTAGGATAAACTTATCTAAGTTCCTCATTCAAAATCATGATTAGGAAATAACAACAGAAGTTTTTTAATCTGGAAAAAAATAAACACTTCAGGAGCTCAATCTGGATATTAAAGTAGCCCCAGTTTAGAAGAGAAGCCACAGAATAAGTATGGCATATTTTTAATTGTCACTTTTATTTGTCACCTTGGGAAAGGGGGGTAATTTAAGTGTTAGATATTTTTAAAATTTATATAAACAATTATATTACAGAATACAAAGCAAAAACTTGCATTAATTTTTAAGATAAAATGAGAAGATCTGAAAGAAATTTCATGCCTGTGGCAAGCACTCAGGGCTTGATTCCTTGAAATGTATGGTCTTTACCCCAAAGAGCAGTCTGGTAAATTTAAGATGTGTTGCAGGTATTATCTAAATAAATAAATAAAAGACCTTTCAGAACCCAAGTGTCTGCTAAAACCACTACCTTTCTAGTACCTGTGGAACTCAATTGTCTTTCATTCATGGATTTTAAGTCATAACTCAAAAACCATGTTAAGTCTTATATGTTATAATATAAAATTTAAGATATGGTGGCACCCACATTCTGACAATAAAGCAGCTGACCTTAAACTGGAAATGCCTTCTCAAATGTACCAATTACCTTCCATGTGCAATAATGAGTTCCATGGCCTCATCCACCCTTGCTCTCAGAGAGTCTTCACTTGCTAGAAGTAGTAGCAGCTGAGCTGGGGATAATTCCAACAGCATGCCAGTGATTTTACTTGCAAATGCCTGTAAGTGATGAATAAATGTTACTTGCCCCTATTCTCTGAAACCTTTTGTCTAAATCTGTCATCTTTTATCAGATTTATAAAATCTGATAAAAATCTGATTAACTGGAAACTAATTATAAATATTAGAGCACACAGTCTTATGAAGGCTAGGTATTGTTTGTGTGACAAGCCTTTTTAAAGGTTTTTTAATATCCATGAGTAAATATACCTCTACTCAATTTCCATATTTTTTTGCTTATCAAGAAAGCCAGAAACATCTCTTTCATTTAGAATAGAAAAAAGAAAGGAATAAAGGGAGGGAAAGAGAGACAGATGCCTGCATTTAAGGTTAAGGACTTATATTTGCAATGTGTGTAAGCTAAGTGTGCTAGTACAGCCTGTCAATAGATACAGGTCTGCTTCAAAATGTAACAATTTGTATAAATAAGGAAACAAATAAATATGATGCCAGACAATTCTTCAGCACACAAGGAACACCAGGTAGAATGGAGACAAGGTCTAACCTGATTGGGGGTGGGGGTGGGTGGCTATCAGACTAATCAGGGTTACCCCCCAGCAAGCCTTGGTTCACTTCCTCCTAAGCTTCATTCTTACTGTAGGGCTAACCACCATCTTCAACCACATGGCATGCCACTAGCTGACACATTTTTAAAATACTAGCTTTAATGCAAAACTGAAAACACCATAGGGGAGCAGATGTGGCTCAAGCACTTGAGCACCTGCTTCCCACATGGGAGATCTCGGGTTCATTCCCCAGTGCCTCCTAAAAAACAAAACAAAACAAACAAACAAACAAAAAAAAGTAAAATGACCCAAAAACAAACAAACAAACTAACTCAGGGTTGCTGGTATAGCTCAGTAGTTGAGTGCCTGCTTCCCAAGTACAAGGTACGAGACTCAATCCTTGGCCCTGGGGCCTTAAAAAAAAAAAATTTTTTTTAATTAAAATTAAAAAAAAAAATAAAAATTTAATTAAAATTAAAAAAAAAAAAACATAGCCAATTCGGAGGTAGCTAAGCACACTGTACTTACTGGCTGCATTGCTTGTACACGGGGATAAAGTCTCTCTCCAAGTGCCTGCCGATGTGCTGGCAGAGGATCAGGATCATCACTAGGATTCCCTTCAGAAGCCGGTCTGAAGGGCCTAGTATCAATGGAAAGCTGTCTTCTGAAGTCCCTGAAAGGAGACAAAAGCTATTATGACTTCATTTCCCTTGACTATATGTTATGGTTGGGCAGTTTGATGTAATTATGAATTCCAAAAATATAATTGAATCATGCTTATAAACTGATCAGTTAATCTGGGCATGATTAAGTTATGATTAGGGCGTTGACAGCTTTGATGTTGGAAAGAAGGCCCCAGGAGAAGAGAAGCGAATTGTTCCCCTGCCTACAGCTGACCTTGTGGAGGAACCAGGAGCTAAGCCCGGAGAGAAACACAGCCCCGGGAAGAGAGGAACCTCAGAAGCCTGAACCCTGGCAAATGCTGGCAGCTGTCTTGCTCTAACACATGACTGTGGTGAGAGAAGAAACTTAACGCTTTATGGCCTGGTATCTGTGGAATTCTACCCCAAATTTATACCCTTTGTAAAGACCAACCCATTTTTGGTATTTCACATTAGCACCCCTTTGGCTGACTAATACACTATACAATGAAAATATTGGCACAAATAGTAACAAAGGTAGAAAACTAGAGCTTATCGGTTGTTCCAGTTGGTACCAAGGTGGCTGAATTCCTAAATAAGATGGTTGGGAAATAAGGATTAGCTATATTTTATCACTTGAAAATCTATAAATTTGCAATGTATATAGTCCCTAAAAATAATCTGACTCTAAGGGATTAATCCTAGAATACCAGAAAACAAGACTCCATCCATAATTCCTGGAAATTACATTTTAGGCAAAAGTAAAATGCAACCCAATTCTAACAAGAGAAAAATTTAAAGGTTTAAATAACCCAACTTATCCCAATAAAATTAATACAAGTTTAGGAAAGAACAATGTAAAGTTAATAAAAATTGCAAACAATTAGGAACTTAAGTGGAATAAATAAAAAGTCAATATAATTTAAACTGCCCCTGGGTTTTTAAAGGAGAAATTTTTATTAGCAACAGTTGGTTAGACTATTTTCAATTACTACATATATGTCCAAGAATTAAGACATCTATTTTCTAAAAAATATTCCATAATTGAGACTCTTTTATTTACAGGCTTACCTCCCATGAATTCAAAAAGGTGGTATTCAATAAAAGGTGCAAATTATCTCACCTATCCCGGTCTCTCCGAGAACCTGCTCGCAAACCACTACTCCTCCTCATTTCCCTTTCTCTCTCTCTTTCACGATCTCTCTCTCCTCTGTTCCTTAATCTCTGCATTAAGCCTAGAAGGAAATATGAAGTATACTTTCAATCTCAAAGTCAGGTGCAAGGAAATAAGACAAACATAGGACATGATAGCTGAAGGTCATCTTCCTTGGCATCTGTGTTGTAGTATCTTTCAGTCTCCCTACTCTCCTGATGGTGACTGTAGAGAATGTACTGTACATAATAAATGCTCACTCAATATTTAAATGAATTTTTCCCTTTGTCTTAAGCTATGAAATAATATGTAGCAACTATGTTAGTTTCGCTGTAATAATGCCAGAATTGCTCAGATCATAGTCTAGATTGAATGTCTTCTCTATTCTTAGTTTTGGGCAATAAATAATTATAGGCTTCCCAGAACATAAGCTATTATTATTTTTAAATTCCTAAGCACAAGCCAGAGCACAATTTCCTAAAGAGTATGCAGAAAAGATCTCTTAAATGGTATGGCCTCATTAACATTTGACAATTAATTTTTTATTACAGAACTATAGAAAATCCAATGGTGAAACTAATGATGAAAGGCTGGGGAACTGTCCCCATTTTATAATCCCTGGACCTTTCCAGAGCTCATTCAGCCTCTTTGGTAGTAGATTATAGAATCCTATTGAAATGCAGATATAGCTATAGCCTAGGTAAAATCCAGGATTTTCTTAGTAATCTCTAAACTCCCTCTCCCTTAATTACTATATTCATTTACCTGCAAGGCTGACAAATAATCATCTATCCCTACTTAATATGAATCACCAATTATCATCTCATTTTATCATTTTCACAGATTTTTAAAATTTGCTAATTGAATCTTAAAATTCAGGTGAGAGGCATAATCCCTTAATCCTCATGGCCAGTGTAAGTAAAACATGCACTTTATATCCTATTCCCACAAATTACTATGAACAGAACAGAATGTCTGGAGTAACCTTTAGCTTCACTTGTAGTGAGATCCAGAATGTTTAACAGAGGAAGCAGCAGAATACGAAATCTAGAATTCTGATCATTTGGCTCTTGGACAATACTACTCAAAGTGCTAGTCCCCAATTAGGTAAGGAGATTGCACCAAGATGTAATATAGAAAGTCTTGCTATATTTAAAAAAAATTTTTTTTTGCTAAATTAAACAGTGAGCTTAGTGATGTAAATGCCTTATTTCATTGGGAACCAGCAGCAAGTTTGGAAATGAGACTCTGAATAGCACTGCACTAGAGAATAGTTTTTTCATTTCAAGGATACGTCCTGCCTACCAAACTGATAATATGTGAGATGAGAAACTAGTACAATCACAAATATTTATCAAGATAAATTAACAGTAAAAGAGTAAATTGCTAATCTGTTGGTTAGAGTAGTTATGAAATATACATTAAAGCTCTCCTACTATAAATACATATAACCATGACTTTAATTATTTCAATCAAATAAGGAAAGAATTTTTAACATACTTATTATCTGTAGAGTACTTACTTGTATGGGTACCTTTGTTGGCATTCTGTATACAATCTAGATTTGGCAATTTTTCATTTGACAAAAACGCTTGTGCAATGGCTGTATAAAAACTTCGTGCTACACCACTGCCCTCTCCTGGCTCATCCTTAAATGTGACTTTTACTCTGTGTACAGCCATTGGTGTAGTAGCACATCTTCGACCAAAGTGATTATTAAGCTGCCTCATAGTCTGCTGAATTAGAAGATCCCGATCGCGATCAACCTATTAAAACACACCAAAAAGTAGCTAAATTCAGTGTTGGAAACCACTCTGAAGTTTTTCTATGTAAAATCTGAAAATGTAATTTTAGCTTTTCCTTGACAGTTTAAATGAAAAATACAATTAATGTGCTTAATATCAGAAGCTTATACATTACAAATAGACATCCTAAAGCATGCCTTGTATTATATCAGGGCAAATAACACTTTGTTTCGAAGATCTACAGGAAAACAGCAATTTTGGGGGATAACATCAAAGTAAATTTCAATTGATCAGAGATGTAAATGGTGTTTTTTTTGTTTTTTAAAAAGTAAATACTAGAAGAAAACATGGATTAATTCCTTGGTGACAGAACACCATAAGCAAAGTGAAAAGAAAAATGAGAAAAATTACTGCACCTTCTATATTATAGATGTATTATAGATGTAATACATCTATAGATAAAGAGCTTCTAAATTTTGAGGAAAAAACTTGATAGAAAAACATGGGCAAAAGATAAATAGTTCACAGAAAAAGAAATATAACTGATCTTTAAATAGATAGAACAATGTTTAACTTTGCTCATAAGAGAAATGCCATTTCTCACCTATCAGATTGGCAAAAATCCAAAAATTTGACAATGGGTAAGACTGTAAGGAATGAGGCATTCTCATATTAGTGATGAAAATGCAAAAATATACAACCCCTCTGGAGAGTTATTTGACGTATCTGGCAAAATTATACATACCTTTGAACTATGTCTAGGAATCTATCTCAAAGGCAGAATAGCAAAAAAGGGCAACATGCATGAAGCTATTCATCATACCACTATTTTTAATAGTGAAGGAATGGCAACAAACCCAAATGTCTATCAGTAAGGGACAGGCTATAAAAACTGTGATATAGTCACAAAATGCAGTACTAATCAGCCGTAAAAGGAACTCAGAACATCTTTATACAGTATATCCCAGTTATCTCTGAAAATGCTGTAGGACAAAAGCAAGAGGGTACTTTTATCAGTGTTGATGGGAAGGGGGTATTCAGTGTGGAAGAAAGGAGATAAAGACTTCAACACATAAAAATAAACAAATAAAAACAACCTTATGGTCCTAAACCTTGAATATGAATTGGAAATACCACTATGAGCCCCAGTGCAATTTATCTTAAAAAAAAAAACAATGGCCAGCCTAGTAGCAATGAGCAACCCAAGAGCCCAAATTTCCTTTGGTCATCCTCAGAAGATGCTAGGGGACCAACTGCCAGAGTTTGGTGATCATCATTTATTTATTTTCTTTAAATTTTTATTAAACATATACATATCTCTAAAGTAAAATCTATCATTATTTGGCTTGTTTTCAAACTTTATATAGCACATACTATATAGTAAAAAAATCTAAATACCTTTACCTCTAGTGATAAATCTCTTGACTGCTGGTTTCTCAATTTTTCCATTTCTCTACGGAATTTTGATTCTTTTACCTCAAAACCACCCAACTCGGTTAGGATCTTTTAAAAAAAAAAAAGCACAATGACAGAATTAGTCTCTGAATATTTTCCTATCAGGCAGAATAGATTCTGAAGTGCTCAAAATACATACTGATCCAGGTTCTGCACCAACATCTTCCATGAATACCCTGCCGAACAGTTCTAAAGAAAGGCGCCAACGTCCTAGCAGCATATCATGAGAAATAACCATTCCCATGAAGCTACACTGTGGCCTGTAAGAAGTTTAAAGGGAGGAGGAAAATAATTTAGCCAATTCTAAATATTCACTGGCATTTGGTCAATGACAGTAATTACTTGGTCTTTTAGTATTTGTAGGTCTTAAGTACTTTAAGCCACATCCCCCCTAGCAGTTACTTGTTCCTTGCATAACTTCTCATTTTCACTCCCTTATTCCTCCTGTTCTCTACAGACTGCTTCCCATCTTAATCTTTCAGTTTACATTTCAAAGTTCAACATCCAGCTCTATTTAGGTGATCCCCAAATCTGTCTCTAGTCAGAATTTTCACCAAAGCTTCATACTGGCATATCCATTGTTTAGAATATCCACTTTACTGATGCTCAACTCAAAATCAACAAGGCTAAAACTGAATTATGACTGCTTTACCACAATGACATTTTCTCCTTATTTCAGTAGTACCATCTATTTCCCTATTACATAGACTCAAAGTCTATTTTAATTTGTCTTCTCCCTATTCTTCCAAAGTGATCATGTTCTGCTTGAGTTTCTTTTCCTTTCCATGATTCTCTTTCTATATCCCCAAAGCCAATATTCTACTTTGGCCCCTTTTTACCACTAGTCTAAACTAAATAACTGCTTTCTAACAGGTTTCCCTACTTTTAACTCTTCTCTCCTTCAATCTATTTGCTCTTACATATCCTATCTCAGCTCAAGCCACATTGCCTCTATGAAGTTAGGCTGCCCCAGTTCTCCACAAAGGAGGATTGTATTCTTTGCCACTTAGATAATAAAAGAATTTTATTGCCTTGTATGGTTGTTAGGCTATGTATATACAATGTATCTTGTTTCTGTAACTAGCCTGTTGATTCCTAAGCAAGAAAAATTATCTGACAGTATATAACCAAAAAACATAGAGCATAAAGGGAGTTGTACATAAAGCAGATGCGCATTTGATTATTAGCCATACTAGCTAGCCACAGTATACACTAGAAAATTTTTAGGGAAACAAAGAAGTTATCTCTTGCAAGAAAATCACCAACTATAAACCCGGCAAAAGGATCCCAGGTTAGTATGAGAGTCACATATCTACAAAGCTCTCTTTCTAGTTATCTGCTGTGTTCCCTTCAACTGAGCTGCTGGTACCTGGTCCAAGTCTGTAACAGGCAATTTGACATAGGTATGTACATCATTCAGTACTTAATATTAAAAAGGTAAGACACTAAGAGTTTTTTTTTAATAAAGTGAGAAGAGAATATCCATCAATGACAAAAAACAGTCTCAAAATGACAAATCTGAAAACCCAAATTTAATATTTAAGTAATCAGATTAGAAACTATGAAAACAAAGAATTCATAAAATAACATTTAATTCTACTATTATTGTGCAACTAAAATTATAAAAATCCTTAAAAGAACTGTAATAGTCATAAAGTAATGAATTAGAAAAACTTATTTCACTTAAATACCTGAAAGATGTAAGAGGTGGTCCTTCACTTTCAGTCAGTCCTATTTCTGCTAGCAAACTACTTTTCAATTGTGCAGCAAGATCATGAGCAGAAGGTCCTGGTTTTGAACTCTCAACTTCTTCTGGCAACATGTTCTGTTCTTCTCCTTCCTTTTTTTGTCGATTTTGCATGTTCATTACATTTTTCAAATTGGCAGCATAAGACATTTTAGTTGGAAGAACCTACGAATTTTTATGTTTAAAAGTTATATATACATTAAAAAGAAACAAATTAGATTTCCTTTCTAAGTTAGTACTATCCCACATGAAGTTAAGTAATTAATTTTTCCTTTCTAGAGACCCTCAATTACAACAATGAAGGCTCTTTCTTTTTTATGTGATCCCCTGGCTGACCACCAATTCCAATGTATTTACTGTAGCAGTCTCAGAGAACTTTTAAAGCAATCTTTATAATGTCTGTGGTCAATGAAGACCCTTAGGCATTGTCAATATTTTCATGATTATATTCTCCTTTGTCACTTAGATAATAAAAGAATTCTATTTAACCACATTTCTTCTATGCCTGCTTTAAATGTGTTACCACTTTTTCATTGCAGAAAGAGTAGAGTATAATTTTAGGGTCTTAAATCAAACCCATATCTGAAAACTAGATCTGTCACTTAATTGGTTATGTGACATTAGACAATTTATTTAGTCTCTCTAAGCATCAATTTCTTATCTGTAAAATCAGGAAAATGCTTTCTAACCACCATGGTTATGAGGATTAATTAAGACAGGGCCTAGCAGATAGAATTATTCAACAAATGTTAGTTATCATTGTTAATGCTACCTTAATTATTATTAGATTCAAATTAATTCAACAAAAAGAAGAATTTCAAGTTGTTATATATATATGTGTGTGGGTATATATAAAATAAATCTTAATAGATGTTAATAAATATATATGAGAATTAAATTTTTCAGCAGCATGTAATAATGACCAACTCTGTGAAACAGAAAGCACATGAAGAAACTGCCATTTTATAGATAAAGTGACCTGCCATAGAACAAATTAGTCTCAGAGCAGGCTAGTGACAATGCTGGAAGTCCTTCTATTTCCCACAAGGCAGGAATTTTTGACAGTTCTTTATATTTAGGAATATAGTATTCTGAATTAACGCATTTCCAAATTTGAATGCTGGTACATAAGGGCCTATTCATAAATATTTTATTTTGAACAATTTTACTATCTTACCTCAAGGCAGTTTCTATCCACTGTAACCTCCATTAAGCATTTCCCACTACTGGCAGATGAAGAATAAAGACCCTGACTTGGACGGCCAAAAAGATCCTCCTTTCTAGCATTTGGCTGGAATTTCAACAGAAATATTCTAGTTACATTAAACACTTTAAAAAGAAATAAAAATTCACTCAAAAAGAAACTTTAAGAGTGGTTTGTTTAAATCACCTGCAAAAGATGTGGCTGATCAGCCAAAGGGATGGCTTCAGCCAGAGGCACTTCAAATGGATTTGGGGGGATACACCCAAGGAATGTCATGGAGTCTGAGCGTCGGAAAAACGGATGGTTTTGGCCAGTTTCTGCAGGAAGAGAGTCATCATCCTTATCATTCAAAGTAGCACCTAAATATAAAGAGATAAAATGTTTTGTTTTTAGGGAAATTATTTACTTATTGGGAAGGGTAAAAGATCATTAATCTCTTCAATCCAAAATTCCTGATATCTCTTTATAACAATTTAATACCACTCAAAAGTAAGTTTAATAGTCCAAAATTTGATAGTACTTTTTAAAGTGGTATTAGCGGTAAGAAATACTGTTCCATTCTATATTAGGCAGAAGTTTCCCATTTTCTCTTCTTTATCTCCCTATGTATTCAAGCCAGGATACAGCTATATTCCTGAGAATATTCAGGACCAGACTCAATGATGACTCCAAAAGGAGGAGATGGTCAGAGCTTAAATCTGTGCATTTGCTTACTTATAAATTCTCCTTCCTCTATAATAAGGTAAACAAAGAGAAATGTCTAGGCAACTCATACATCCCAACAGGAAGTCAGCACACTAAACCAACTCTCCTTAGTGGAGTGAAACTTTAGGCAGTGCTTACAGTGTGCTGTGAAAATGGCACTGAGCTATGGCTGGGTTTTCAAGAAATAAAAAGCAGTTAGGTCAGTTGTCTTTCCTTGGCTGAATGAAAGTATTAACTGATAATATGAAACAGACAAATAGATTACTTTACCTAACCTTTAAAATCTTTAAATGCCCTCCTCAAAGTATGCCTAAAAAATTATACTCAATGAAACCCCCAAATTTAGTGATATTAAAAACTTTTTAAAAGAATCCTAGAGTTTGAAACATTTTCCCTATTTTCATTGCATTAGCTCTTAATCAAGTTTTGATATTTGATGGTTATAATTGGTATTTCTCATTTTCTTGGCTAAATCTATTTTGCATCAATAGTAATAAAGATTTCTGCTAAGACTTTATTTAAAGTATTCTACACACTTAAAAGTAAACATAAGAACTAAGCAAATTGCCAAAGACATAGATGATAAAGTAGAAAAAATATCAATTGCTGAAAAATTCATGACAATTCTTTAATTCAGCCTTAATTATAAAACATACAATGCAAGGATGTGTAGGGAAGAAACGGACAGGAAAAGTTAAGAAATGGAACATAGAGAAGAAAAGAGAAATTCCCACCCGGAGAGAAAATAATGAAGTTAAAAAGCTTGAAAGGGAAATACTGAGGCAGCCATTTCTTGAAGTAAATTAGCAGATTTTCTGTACACTAACTTTGATTGGTGTCATCATCATTTTCATGTTCTGAATCTTCATTATCAATACCCAGTTCCAAGAGTTCACGCGTCCTTTAAAAAGACAAGTGAGTCATTTTACAAGAACTATTTGTGCAATATGAAGAAGAGCAAAGGGGGGGGGGGCGGAGGCAGGGGATCTACAAGCAAAAAGCAACAACAAAAACACTAAAAAGGTTACTTTTGATAAAGTTTCAGACTTTGGGAAATGTTAGATGAATCAAATACCAAATGTATTAAAGGTACAAAATGGGCTCAAATGAATCAAAAAGCAGATCACACCAAGAAACAGTGAGTGCCTACACAAATTCCAAGAGAAAACAAATTATTTCAAGCAGGAAGCTTAACTGGATTGTTAGGTTTTCCATTTTAAGTGAGAAATAGCTGTGGAGGAAGGTTAGAAAGACTCAAGCCTACTTTCTCCTGTGAACGTTCCTGTACTACTTTTCTTTTGCAATACCATTTGTCTTACTACAAAATCGGAAAATTTACTAATGGATACCATACTAAGCAAATAAGTAATTCTTAAACCAACCTCATGGGAACTATGGATACCTTTTGCGTTCCAGTTGAGGTGTATCCAATGTTGTCTGCTGATTCATTGCTTTAATCCAATATATAAGAGCTTGAAAAACATATGCTACATGTTTCAATGAGCAAACATCCAAAACCGGAAGAACATCAGAATGCTCATCATTATGAGACCGCATTAAAGAGAGAGCATAATTTAGGAAATCCCCTCGAGCAGACATCATTCCTTGGCGGGCGCTAAGCAAAGTGGCACGTCTGTTGGAGCAAAAAAGGAAATGAAAATGTTTACAAAAAAAAAAAAAGAAAATTAAATTCAACATTGTCATAAATATGCAAAATTATCAACTGAGCATATTCATAAATAAAAACTCATTAAGCCCATGGCTCTGCTTTAGAAGTATAATCATTGTGTCTAATTTAAAGTCTTGTACTTTTAAATAAGAAAGGAATTCCTGTGTCCTTTGGAATGGCCAAAGCCAAAGGAGCCAAAGGTTTCTCAAACTCCAGTGTGCATCAGAATCACCTAGAGGTGTGTTAAACCAGAGAATGGCCCCACACCCATAGTTTTAGTAGGACTCCAGCAGGGTCCAAGAATTTGCATTTCTAAAGTTCCCAGCTGATACTGCTGTTTTGGGGACCACACTTTGAGAATCACTGCCTAGAAGTAAATAAATGAAACCAAAAGCAGAAGCAACAAAATAAAATGAAAAAAAGGGAAGAAGATAAAATGGACTTCATCAAAATAAAATATTTTGTGCTCAAAAGGACACCATCAAGAAAGTAAAAAGACAACCCAAAGACAGGAAATCTTTTGCAAAGCACATATCTGATAAGGGACTTATATCCGGAATATATAAATAATATATAGTAAAAAGGCAAATAACCCAATTTAAAAATGGACAAAGGCTCTGAACTGACATTTCTCCAAAGATACACAAATGGCCAATAAGCATATGGAAAGATGCTTGATATCATTAGCCATTAGGGAATTGTAAATCAAAACCACAATGTGATACAACTTCACACCCTCTAGAATGGCTACTATTAAACAAACAAAAAGCATTGGTGAGGATGCAAAGAAATAGGAACCCTTGTACACTATTGGTGGGAATGTAAAACCGTACAGCTGCTTTGGATAATAGTTTGATGCTATTAACCATGAAATTACCATTTGACCTGATAATCCCAATTGTAATATACCCTAAAGAATTGAAAGCAGGGACTCAAACAGATATTTCCACAGTGATGTTCACAACAGCATTATTCCCAATTGCCAAAAAATGGAAGCAACCCAACTGTCCATCAACCGATGAATGGATAAACAAAATGTGGTATATACATACAATGGACTATTATTCAGCAGTAAAAGTAATGAAGTTGTGATATATGTGACAAAATGGATGAACCTTGAAGACATCAGGCTAAGTGAAATAAGCCAGACACAAAAGGACAAATACTGTATGATCTTACTTATATGAAATAATTAAAATACCCAAATTCAAGGAGACAGCAAAAAGATCGGATGTTACCAGGAGTAGGTGGGCATGGGGATGGGGTAGGAATAAGGAATTATTGCTTAATGGATACGGAATTTCTACTTGAGGAAAATGTTTTGGTAATGGATGGTGGTGATGATAAGCATAACACTGTAAATACAATTAATGCCAATGAACTAATAATTGTACAATGAAAAATGGTTAAAATGGCAAATTTTAAAAAGGTTTTTAAGAACATAGCTAATTCATTTTGTTTCAGGTGCATAACAATTTAAACAGTTTCTAAACCTTAAAATGAAAGGCACTTAAGACCTCATCCCACTGTGAAGGAAGAATAAGTAATAGCAATCAAAAAGCTCTGACCATCGAGGATATGAAGCCATAGTCTAAATAAATACATAAACATATATGAAGAATTTCATACCGTCTGCCTTCAAGGGTTCTTAAACTAGCCTCCTCTCGTGCAGTCATCCTCTCTCTTCGTGCTGAATTTTGAGAAGCATGTAGAGGATGATTTGGATGTCCTGGATCACCGGCAGATGCTAATGCAGAACCATAACGTAATTGAGCTTCAGTAGAATCCATAATACTGACCATCCAGTTCCAAGTGGGAATAAGCTTTTCTTCTACATAGTTCTATGAAGACCAAACTAAAATAGTTAAAACTACCAAATAAAGTTAAATTTAATATAGTAGTAGTATTTCAAAAAACATTTGTAATATTCCCATTGTCCTGGAATTTTCATAATTGACAATCAAAAATATATTTAAATGAGCAACTTTTAAGTGGTTTCATACCTGTAAGTTTACTGCATCTTGGTAAGTCAGTTTCACAGCTGCTGGAATCTGAGAGTACACTAGGTGATTATATTTAGGTATAAGACCCATCAAGTCTGAGATTTGTCTGATGACAATGCTGTAAGCCCTGGCTAAACTGCTTGCAGATGTTAAGTAGCTGCTGGCATTGCTAGCTTCCAAAGCAGCTGCCGCAGCTGCAGCACTTGTACTGATGGTACCGCTCCGGCGTAAATTTGAGGGATCAATATAAATCAAACCCGCTGAACTTGCTATAAGGAAAAAGGACAAACACAATAAGCTAATGTCAGTTGCTAATTATGTTTATCATTTGTGTGTGCGTGTGTGTGTGTGTGTGTGTGTGTATATATAAAAATGTAAAAGGTCATTTGCTAATATGTAGTAACTAAGCAGAAAGCTTTTCCTAAACCACACTAATTTGAGGAGAGGAGTGTTTGGGGCAGGGGATTGGCAAAAATTACTGTAACGTTCTCAATTGGGACAATTTTGCAAGCCCTCCCCCAGTGGACATTTTTTAAATGTCTGGAGGCAGTTTTGGTTGTCACAACCAGGGAGAGTACATTAATTAGCATCTACTGGGTAGAGGCCAGGAATGGTGCTAAAAATCCTACAATGCATCAGACATCCCCCTTCAACCCAAAGTGGCAATACTACCAAAATTGAGAAACCTGCTATAATGGCATGTGAATAATTCTTATATTTGAAACTCAACAAAACAATGAGGAACTATTTAATTTGTTCTCTAGATAAATATACAGGCTTTTAAAAAAATAAACAACAACAAAAAACAACTATTTAAGCACTCTTACAAATACAGAGCCTTCAGACTTGCCTGCTGGCGTGGATGTACTCGAAGGGGCTGTGCTAGCTGCCCGCTGATGCTGGGTATTGCGGACAGCCCACTGCATGGAACGTGGAGCTTGGGCAGCACCATTGGCATGGGAGCTATTTGTAGTTCTCTCTAATGGCTCATCAAGCATAAAGGTCTCCTGTTCTATGTCATCACTCTGACTGCTGCTGCTGTCAGAATCACTTGAGTCATTTGATTGAGAGTCATCTTCAGAAAAGAAGGCAGGAACACTGCTTGCTCCTAAATATTTTATTTTTAAAACCAAAACCAAAGTGAGTTTATTGATAATTAAAATTACAGTGTACTCCCTCTTTCAGGAAAATATGTAATTGAGCAGAATGCCAGTTCGTATTCAATAGTTCATAAAACCTACCTCTAAAACAGTTTAATTAGAAAAGAATTCTTTTAAATGAACCTTAAAATCAACCTGATAAAAAAACAGAAAAGCGGGGGGAAAAATTCACTAAAATATTTTTCTTAACACCTATAAAGAAAAAGGATGAAGTGATACAAAATCTTAGCCACCCTTATGCATATCACACTGAGTACAGTCTAATCAATTCATGCTGAATACACACACAGCCTTAGCATGAAACAAGAAAGCTGCTGGGATATAAGGCAACATACCTGCTTCTGAGCCAGCAGTTGCTGCAGTGACAACACTTCTGCGTCCACTAGCATTATCTTGGTTGCTGTGGTTACTTTCACTGTCACTTTCTGTTTCAGCAGCTGCTAATAAGTCCAGCTCCATGTCACTCCCTAAACAATACATTTAAAGAAAAAGAAGGAAAAAAAAGCACAAACTCACTGTGGATCAAGACTAGATCTGAAAAGCTAGAATATCATAAGGGTAGGATCTAAGAAAGACAAATTTGTAAGGGAAAAAAGAGGGGCAGAGAAAAGGTAAACTACTAGGCGTTAAAAATATGTGGCTGCTAAACATTAGAAGAATGAGTATGTAAATTATAGTGTTCAGTACCCTACTGCACAGCAAATCTGTCCTGCAGAAACTTAGGTATCACAAAAACTGTCTAGCAGGGGGACTTCAGCCAGTGGGCAGAGCTCTAGGCTAAATCCACTTGCTCTATTTTCATCTTTTTGCATAATGGATTGCCACAAGGGGATAGGGAGAGGGGGAGGAAGTTAAAAATGTCTATCCTTGATGTTTCACCAGTGTATACATATGTAGATATGTCAAATGTATATTGCAACTTGGGTGAGTCCATTGAGCTGTAGAGTAGGAGTTGCAGCTCCACTGAGATTCCAGGCACAGCTGGCACACAGGCAGGCCAGAGGCTCCAGTCTCTGGAAGTACACCTACAAACTCCAGCATCACATATAGGTTTGAATAGAAGGGACTGATGGACCATGTGCAGGTGAGGAGACAATGATGGACAACGGCCATCCCAGGGAATGGAGAGGCCCTGCAGCTGCAGGCAGGATAATCCCATCCACTGTATCCATGGGATATAAGCCTACTCTCACTTGGAGGTGGAGTGGACATCACCATCCCAGTCCCCTCAGGATTGGGGGAAGAGCTATGGACTAGAGTGGACTTAATGGTATTCTGTTGTAGACATATTGTGATTCAAGTAATGGAAGAAATTACAACAGTGAGGTGGAGCCAGTGGCCACTAGACGCTTTCGGGGCAGGGAGGGGAAGGGCAGTTGTAATACAGAGGCTTTTTAGGACTTGGGGGTTGTCCTGAGTGACGCTTCGGATATAGGCCATTTTACATCAGCATGTACCATGCAGAACTGTGTGGGAGAGAGTGTAGTCTACAATGTGAACTATGGTCCATGCTTGGTGGCAAAGCCCCAGGATGTGTATATCCATTGCAGGTGATGTGTCACACTAATGAAAGAGGTTTATGTGGGATGTTATGGGAGGTGTGGGAGGTGGGGAACATGGGAATCCCTGTAATTTTTGTGTAACATTTATGCAATTTAAGCATCTTTTAAAATATATATAAAAAATAACATTTATGTAAGCAAATGCACATATATTTACATATCATTTTACAAATATTGGTTTGTATTGTGAAAAATTTGGTTTTTACCCACAATAAAAAAAAAAGTATATTGTAAACTTTAAAATGTGCAATTTATTGCATGTCAATTATACTTCAATAACACCTCCCAAATCTATTCTACAGCTACTAATAATGATGGTTGTAATGACCATTTAACAAAAAGACCAAAACACTTATCTTGGTGAAAACAAAAGGTTCAGAAATTACACGTGCAATATTTAAAAGACATGCATGGGAAGATGCTGCGTAATGGGGGACTAAGATAAAAATACAAATTGTTAGCATTTGGGTGGGATAATGGGTGATTTGTTTTTCTTTCTCTAATATCTATATATTTCATAGCGTGATTATAATCATTTTTAAAAAGCCTTTTAAAAGAGAAAGTGACTCAACCAACAGGAAAAGAGAAGAGGCTAGTTACATATATAGTTGTGTTGTATATAGCTACCTCCTAAAATCTCGACAGAATATATTGAACATTTTGCTATACATCAAAGTGGGGCTTTTCTATGTATTTAATATCTTTCTGGTACCTGATTTACTCATACTGAGTAATTTCTCAAATAACCTGCATACCGTCTTCATCATGCTCATCATGTTGTCCCTCTGCCTCAGCATTTTCTTCCCCATGTTCTTCCTGTTCGTCATGATGATCCTCTTCTCCAGCCACACCCTCTACCACCTCAACCTAAATCCAGAATCTTATTTGTAGACAATCAAAGTACATAATAAACCCATATCTGTACCAATGTTCCTCCACAGCAATTAATAAAATAAAGATCCTTAACAATCGGAAATTGTAAATTATATACTAAATAAGTAGTTTTGAAAATCACTGCTAGTGACAATTTGTCATAAAAAATAGCAACATATTCCAAAAGTTTATGATTATTATCCATATAGAGAACCCTTAAATTAGAGGTATGATGAGAACTGTAACTTGCGGAGGTATAAGTTTTTATACTTCTTACATAAAATTTAAATACGGAGCATCTTCTCTACCTTCAAACACACTACGAAACTATTAAATTATATTTTAACATTGAAAATATCTTCACTATTAATCCTTAGGTTAAAAGCAAGTTAAAGTGTCCAATTTCCTATTATCCAGTAAATCCGGGATTATCAAAATATTTTGAATATGTATAACCACAAATAAAACACATAGCAAAAGTTTAAAGGCTAGACAAAAATTCATATAGTAGTATTAAGATACAATTAATATATCTTCTAGTGACTACTACCCCCCAGCACCCAAAAAAGCCTGTCATCTACCACAATTAAAACAGTTAAAACCACCTCTTCCACATCTGCTGATACAATATCATCCTGTTCTTCATCTCTGCCCCGAACAGGCTGTGACTGGCTGATGCGCCTCTGCTGTGGATTCCGGATAATGTAGGATGACTGAGACTGACTGGAACTGTAAAGCATCAGAAAGTTATGGGTACGTTGTGGCTACACGTCAGGTGTACAGCATACACTTTTATACTTCTCAGTGTAAGCATTTAGCTCATTTATTACATGTGCGACACTTGTTAGGATGCTATTTAAAATCTACCCTAAGAATCATCTATAGTATATCAAAAAAGATAAATCCCCAAAGAAATTACTTTAAATCTCTGAATTTATTTTTACTTTTATAGTACATCATTTGAAATCTGTTGATACACGTATTTGTATGAGTCCTTCCCTCTTACAAATTCCAAAGGGAAAGATTTTTTCCTTTTCCATTGTTTTTCAACACTAGTAGTCCTCAACTTCTGAAGGCTCTGATACTAGCATTCAGGTATTAACAGGAAGTGTGCTTATTACATGTGTTCTATTCCTTAAGACACCATTCTCTGCTTTGCATCAGCTTATCAGCCATTGATATGCTGGGGTGGGAAGGGGATGGGGCCATCAGTTCAGAAATATGATTATAAAATATTCATAACCAAAAGTAGGGTAATAAAATAGTTTCACTTCCCTAAAAATGTCAACTTAAGTCAGAAGAGTTCAAGAAAATCTGACTTGGAAACAACCAAAAAATTAAAAATTTAAAAAAAAAAAATGAGAAAACACAGCTTAAAATGCAGGTCAGAGATCAGAAAATGGTTGTATAATCCTGTGATGTAAGTTTTATTCTTTATTCACAGATTAACACAGGCTAAAAAGTTTAAAATTAAAGGATCTTTATGCAATTACACTGTTAATGTTCTTTCCTCACCTCAGCTGCTCTGACAAAGGAGACTCAAGTCAACTGAAACACTGTGACAGAGACAAGTAGTCTCAACGTGGTATTTAATACTAGTACTTTAAGTATCTGGTAAAACAGAGACAGTGAATTACAAAGCAGTGGAAGAGGCTTAAAAAATCTGTAAAGATGAATATTTCCAACCACAGAATATTTTTTAATATTGAAAATGTTGAAATCTAAAAGTCAGCATTATCTGAGGACATAGTTAATGAGTATTTCTTAAAAAAAAAAAAAAACAATCCATGAACAAACATCCACAGAAACTATATATAATAGACCCCTCAAAGTAGTTTTACTTTAAACAGTTACATACTTACTGTGTATTATACTTCCAATAAACAAAACATACTATAATTCCCATTGAGAAATGGAACTTCAGTTTTCTTCACACTGTAACTCAAGCTTTCCCCACCAGACTTGCTGGCACAATGAAGCAAACACAGTCTTAAAACCCAGTCTAAAAGGAGTTGTTAACATCAGTTTTGGGAACTTCTATTTACAGCAATAGAGGAGACTAAATAGGCAGAGAAATCCCTTTTGGGATTTTCTTTTTAAAGCACAGCCATGCTGGTGATAAAAAGAAACAACTATACTGTAAAAGCTTAGAGAGCAATGGTGCTACTGTCTATCCCAAGGGCAACTGCTTATTTTTCTTAGGCTAGAAAGGTTTCATAATAACATGTCATACATTTTATGTAACTGAATATTCTGGACCTTACTTCTCAGGGGGCTTTACTGTATATAAAGCAAAAACTGACAAAACAAGAAGAAATAAATCAATAAGAATATAGAAATTTCGTTAACAGTTAACAAGATGAGTAAATAGAAATATTCAAAACACTAACCAATAACTAAAAAAAAAAAATTTTTCCAAAAAATATAGTTTTAAGCAATTAGGAGGATTAATTGGCTCAGCACTAGAATCTGAGTGGGAAGGGGGACTTCAATGTTGATTAATCAAGGGGCTCAGTACTACCATCAAGCATCAAGTAGCAGTTTTCTCTCTCTACCACTCTCTGCTATCTACTATTCCAGAGTTTAAAAAAGAAAGGAAATACATGTCGTCTGTCTACATTGGAGTCCAGCCTCTGTTTTATTAGCTGTGTGACCTTGGACAAGTTACCTAACCTTTATGAGACTCAGTTTCCTCATTTGTAAAATTTGAGATGATAATGGATATCAGAATTCTGGAGAAGGTTAAAGCAGGTATTATACCTACAATGCTTAGAAAAGTTCTAATTACTTACTAAAATTACAGTAACTTATTGTGATATGAGGGACATAGACATAATAAATTAGTGAGCATATAGGAGTTTGAAAACATGGAGGGAAGCAACAGAAAAAGCAAAACTACTGCATCCTATACTTTAAACTCAATAGAATGACACACCATTTACCACTCCACATGGGAACTCTCAGGGACTGGTCCAAGTGTGTACTTTTTATTAAGATATGCTTGAACACTGGTCAAAATATATTTTTGTGGGAAGGAGTTACTCTATTTTAATGAGGTACTTCTGCAGTAATATTTGTAGAAAACATTAGCACTATCTCTTAATTATCAGTAAAGAGATCCTCCTACTGGGAAGATTTAAAAGGTTGGCCCAAAAATCAACCAAGGGAGTGAAGATGGGAGAGCTTAAGACTGTACAATACTTTTAAAATGTGACTAAGGAGGGGAAACACATGTGGCTCAAGCGATTGGACTTGGATCTACCATATAGGAGGTCCAGGGTTCGAGCCCCAGGGCCTCCTGGTGAAGGCAAGCTGACCCACGCGGCGAGCTGGCCTGGGTGGAGTGCTGGCCTGCACAGACGGCTGGTGCAGCAAGATGATGCAACAAAAAGAGACACAGAGGAGAAACAATAAAAAGACACAGCAGACCAGGGAGCTGAGGTGGCAAAAGAGATTGAGCACCTCTCTCCCACTCTGGAAGGTCCCAGGATTGGTTCCTAAAGAGAAGACAAGCAGACACAGAAGAACACACAGAGAGCAGACAGTGAGCACAAAACAATGGGGGGTGGGGATGAGGGGGTGGCAATAAATAAAATCTTAAAAATAAGAAGGAGGGCAAGATGACATAAAATCCTGAAGCTTAGCAGGAACAGGCTCATGGGCAATATTTAGAGATGAGATGATCCCCAAATATTCAAAAAATACAGATTTTTATGCTCTGTGTACCAAGGAAAGAATACAAAGAGTTCATGCGGTAATACCATTTAACTAACCGGTGGATTCCTCACAGGGTATTAGGATCGGTAGCACAACATGGAGTCCAAGCAGAATTTGCTGGGTAAGCCCTTTGATACTAGGGTAGATTTGACAAGTCTGAAGATATATTTACTTGATTTATAACTTTTCAGCAAAATCCTAGAGGTAGATCAGTGATAAGGCCACTATGAGAGACCTTGCCAGAGAAACCTAGATTTAGATTCTGGGGTATCCTGGGAGACCTCACAATGAAGGGACACATATCCAGGCATATAATATAATATGGAGAATAGTGACAGAGCAAACATTCAACGTCAGCTCAGATGAAACCCAGGCATGAAGTCTTGGGAACTGTCCCAAATGCTAAAGCAGTCTATCCTTATTAACACAGAGATGTTTTCCAGAAAAGAGGGAGAAGGGTCTTTAGGTCCTAAAGATCCTTATCAAAACATTATTACACATACACGATAACAAAATCAGACTTAAAAAATTCAAATAAAATAAATATTTTTACCAAGTATCTCTAGTGCCTTGCTACTCTTCTAAGAAATAGAAATAGAAAATCTCAAACATCAGCCCAGACCTACAGAATCAGCATTTCTAGTAAGATCCCAAAGTGGTTTGCACGCACGTTAAAGTTTAAGAAGCACTGTACTAAAGGACACCAGAAAGTTTTAAACATTCTGACTCAGCAAGCTTATGGTATAGTTAGGGAAACTGATTATCAAACACATGGAAATGAAAGAGATTTAAGAGTAAATAATCTTCTAACTAGGAACTTTTTATTATTGGGTTGTTTTAGCCCTATCCTAGAAAATATACCTGTTAAAGAGATTGATTTGTCATTTAGATTATACAATTATATAGTTACTATATTTTTACTTTTTTTCTCCCCTAACCCAAGAAAAAAAGATGTAGGTCCTTTCATCTCAACTCAAGCTAACTAAAAACTATAAAATTAAGAAAAAACAGTAATGATGTCTACAGAAGGGTAAAGTGAAATTTTTTATGAGATTACTTTATTAACATAAAAATGGTGCCTTTCTAAAACAAAACTCCACAGCTATATCTATTACCTTGATGGGTAGACAAATATATAATTTAATTTAAAGTGCATTCACATGCTCTAAAAAAGTAAGATCTCTAACATTTGGGTAATAAATAATCGCATACATAAATGCTTATGTCAAGGTTTTAGTAAGCCAATCATGACATTTCCAGAGAAAGAATCAGAATCTGCTACCAGGTAGAAATTTACCTGCTAGACTGATCAGATGATGGTCGTGGTGGCAATGGTTCCACTGAAAATAATTCTTCACTGCCTTGCATGGCATCTATGCTAGTACTAGCCAAAGTGAATGGTGCAGTCGGGCGAGCGATCCCCATTCTGACGGGAACAATCAGTGATTCTGCCACATTACACAATTCTTCTACAGCATAAGGTAGTAGTGCTTGGAATACACGCTTGCATTTTCCAATTGGCTGTGGGATAAAGTTGCTAAAGCAAAAAGAAAAATATAGTAATCTTTTATGAAACCGTTCATATATAAAATGTTATTGTTATCACAAAAAAATTGTGTGCAAAATGATATAAAAGCAAAGATCACAAAGGATGCCGCCTTACTTTTTCTTTTTAGATGAAGCCATTTCCACACTAAGAATGACAAAAACTCTTGCCACTGAACGCAGAAATCTCATTGTCACAGCAATAGCTTCTTCTCTACGACCAGGTGTATATTTGTTTTGAAGTTCTTTCACTAGAGTACCTAATAGAGTATCTAAGAGCTTAAAAAAATTATAATCACTTGATTAATATTGAGACATTTCACAAGATATTTAGACATACATAAAGTACAAAGTTTTCCAGTAGTAACATTTTGTAATAAAAGCACAAGCAAATTTAACCAAAACATTTACAATGCCAATGATTAATATATGCAACATGCCTACCACCATGCTTGACATATAGTGAGTCTGATTATGGTCCCATAGTCCTAAATATAGATTAGTATTTTGAAGACCAATACCAAATATATCAAATCAGAGAGTTCTTGCCACAACAGTAAGGTAGATTAAAATATTTATATTAATAAACTCATAATCCCATTACCTCACTTAACCATTGTTATTTCTCTCTAGCCTCTTTCCTATGTATGCTTAATTAAGTAGATGCTAATTACAGAGAACATACAATTTAATGGTCTCTTTTTTAGATGTTGTTCCTAAAACTGTTATTTTTAAATTGCTGAATTACATTTCATGAGTGGTTGTGTTGTAATTTGTTAAATAGCATTACTATTATTGCATCCATAGAGTATTTTCATTTTTAAATTTTACAGAATTCTGTAACATGATTTTATCTTTCTTATACTGTAAATTATTTCTTTATGAAAGAGTCTGAGGGCATTGGTATTTTATGGCTTTTGGCATTGCCAATTTGTTCTCTAAAGAGTACCAAATGCAGTGCAATCCCATCAGCGCCTGAGTGTTTTGTTGTTGTTGTTTTTACCAAAACCTGATCAGCACAGGGTTTTATGGTTTAAAATTTTTTCTAGTTTCACAGTAAAAAGGTGTACTTACGAACAAACTTGTATTAAGTTACTACTAATTTTGAACACTATTTCATATGCTTACATACTGTTGTATTTTAACACATTTTAGAAGGATTTTTATTGAGAATGAAAAAGAGCTCTGCTGTTTAACATTTAACCCCCTTATTCACTTCCCCTTAATGTGCTATTTAATCATAGCTTATCAGTACACTTAGAGGAGTTTGGATTAGTAAAATCATGGGAAGGAAGCGGGTGTGGCTCAATCGATAGAGCTCCCGTTTACCATGTGGGAGGCCCCGGGAAGTGAACCCGGGGCCTCCTTGTGAGGGCGGGCCGGCCCGCGCGGCGCGGTGGGCTGATGCAGCAAGACCTCACAACAGGGGGGAGATAAGCAGACACAGAAAAAACACACAGCAAATGGACACAGCAAACACAGGCAGCAAGGGGGGGATAAATAAATAAATAAATAAATCTTTTAAAAATAAATAAATAAATAAAATAAAATAAAATCATGGGATGCTACATAAGAAAAATGTACTCTTCATATGCTTGTAATAAACATTCAAAGAACATACCAAAATATCTGCCGTACACTTGACTATAAGGCAATGAGTGAAACAATCCAGCCGAATTGTGCCGCTTTGCTGATTGAGGTATACTTGTTCTTCAGGCAAAAGATGGCCTATCCTACTGCTGGCACTGAGACTTGAGGGGGAAGGAAAAACAGAATAATACTATTGCCTCCATTAACATGGGAAATAGATAAATCGCAAAATGTTTTAATGAATACATACGGGTCTTTATTCTCCTGTGACCCAAACATAATCATAGATTTCAAGGCATTCCAATCCTGCAGAACACGCTCCAAAGCAAGCTGGGCAAATCTTGGGGGCTCTAAATCATGATCAGGCATATCTGAATCTAAAAATTAGAAAAAGAATAATAGTGGGCAAAACAGAAATAAAACATTTTGCTTTTCATGTGTCATAAATGTCAAATTTACTCACCTTCAGGATTGGCCGTTTTTCGGTTACGATCTTCCCTGATTCTAGGTGGTCTATACTGACAGTGTTCTACTGTCTGCCTTGCAACAGTCTGCACTAAAAACAATAAGAGGTGTTCACCCCTGCAAAACAGATCATTATTATGAGAAAAGGCTTCTCAGGTGTGCTATGTTCCTTTCAATTTGACTTATTTGTTATCCTAAAAACCCAACTTGCCTGCTGTTTGGCAGAGTGACCAGGTTAGTAGCAGTGAGCAGGCGATAAAGTAGATCAAGACGAGCAGATTTCTGTCCAGCAATTAGAGTTTTGCATTTACATTTCTCCCAGCAGTCACAATAGGCTGTTGGTGATGTCCGTTTGAGTCTAGAAAGAATTCATAAACAAGTCCAAAAACTGAAATTTTAAAAATATACTAACGTCTATTTTGAAATTATAGAGGCATAACTCATTGTAGCCAGATAGAACCCTTGCTGATTTTTAAATGCCTAGTGTTAATTGTTAAAGCTTATGTAACAAGAAAGAGTACTTAATGGTATGAAATCTATCCACAAAACTCTCCCCAGAAGAGGTTCGCTGTAATGATTCCGGTATAGTCACTTCCTCTGGAATATCTTCCTTAATTCCTAATAGCCCCAATCTCAAGTGGCCCTCCTAAATGTATTTAATGAATCCTATTCCTTCTTATGGGCAGATATTTCTTGTTTATGTCTCTATTAATTATAACATCTACACATCTGTAGCATATTTATAGCTGACATCCCTACTGATGATCCTCAAGCACTGAAGATGTTAGTGTTGGGAGTTTTATTGCTTCTGAGGTCTGCGGAAACTAACAAACTACTCTACTGCTGGATGAAAGGTTACTTCATCTAATTTAAGAAGAAAATAAGGCATAGGTCAATATTCACCATGACTCTGTTAATGCCTGTGGCCAATTTCCTGCTTGTAGATCTCCCTACAGGGGGCCTGCAACCTGGCTGGACAATACAGACAAAAACATTGTGTAGATGTGTTTTTCCAAGGATTAATGTGATCCTAGTCACAATGTAGAAGCATATATTTCTTAGCATATTAGCCTAGTTTTATTTAAAGGTTTATACTAGAACTAACAAAAAATAAACATTTCAAAGTATACTATAAATCAGGAACCATATTTTTATACATAAACAGGCTTAAAAGGCAACTAGAGAAAACCCCATGCTTTCTAAATTTTGAAACAATTAAAACATGACTTAGTATATAAATTATTTAAATATAACAATATAAATTCAACTATTTATAATTTTAATCTAAGGAAAACTAGACTTGTACTCACTTGCAATCATGACCTTTATGACAAACCCTTGCACATTCCGTACAACAACAAAGTGACTCGAGCAAGCCACAAGTTCGACACTCAAAAATATCCTAAAATTAAAATAGTATATATTTTTTTAAATTACGAGTATTTGTATAGCCTATCATAATAATTATATCTGGTATTTTCTAAAACAATTGAATCACAATGATAGCAGATTAAAATTAATGGTGTGCTCCAGAAAACAGTCATAGAAGGGAATAGTGAATATACATTTTACAGCATTATACAAGCAGAAATAAAATATTACCAATGGGGCAAAAATAACTTATATCACCTGGAAAATAGGCATTATAGTTATAATCTACATCATAAGTTGCAGATCAGATTATAATACCCAGTAAATATTCTAATTTTCATGATATTTCATATTTAACAACCACTCCTTCACCTCATTTTATTTAATAATTAAATCAAAACTATATTAGAAAATTTTATAACTCAAAGTAATGGGAAATAGCAGGCTTGCAATTCCAATGCTGAGAACTATAATTCTAGTGATATTCCAAAGGGGGTGGGGGGGGAACCCCTAAAGGTAGCAGAAATCTAGGGAAATAGGAAAATAACTTACCTGGTTAATGTGCTCTGCACCAGTCCATGTAAAACTACAGGTATCATTACAACATAAGACATATAAAGGAGAGTCATCAGGGTTGGTACCGGATGGGCAAACCATTCCCATAAATACATCTTCCTCTTTTTCACTTGAAGACACTTCAGCTAAAAAGGTTAAGAACACAACAGTTCATGTATCAGAAAAGGACTTATTCACAGCCATCTACTAATTTCTCAAATGTAAATTCCTAACAACATACACAGTATAAATCAGAAACAATTTTTTTTTTTTTTATTTATATACAAAGTCAGCATGCAGGAAATCTAGTCAATTCTGGAGCAAAGTAAGGCAAAGCATAATGATATCAGCATAACCCAAAACCACATATTATGAAAACACCAACACACAACAAAATCTTTAACTCTACGTTAGGAAGTTAAGACTCAAGTCTTAGCTTTATTTAGTAAAAAATAGGCAATCTCACAAATTATCACTAGTATTTTAAAAAGAAAACCTTGTTCATGTTTCTAAAGGCTGGATGGCAGGAATTAATTTTCCTTTGATGTGTTATAATAAACAGGAATTCCAAGTCAGAAGTAATTACAATCAGCTACCTTAGATTTACTTTTTTTTTTTTTTTTTTTAAAGGTACCAGGACTGGGGTTTGAACCTAGGACCTCTTATGTGGGAAGCTGACTCTCAACCACCGAACCACATCAGCTCCTCTTGCCTTATGATTTAAATAAAATTTCATCACTACCTCCAATTAACCAATGACAGGTTCTATCAGTAATCCATCTTTCTTTTCAAAAGAATAGTTATTACACTATCCAGTAAGGAATATTTTTCAAATTAAAGTACCTTCAGAAATTTAAAAAGTTACAGTTTCCAAGCAATTATATCATTTATAAAGAAATTAAGTTTCAATAATTATGATACTGGTATCTTTAGAAAGGATCTATTTATATTGAAAAATAAGCAGCTCTACTTACCTTTTGCAATTTTCTGGGCTGTTTCTAAGATGGTAATTGCAGCAGGATAAGCTCGGCCACTTACAGCTGACATAAATGGGGTCATCCCTCTTGCATCTCTAAAATGAAAAAAAAGAAAAGGCAAATATTATATTCTTTTCTGATTATAAAAGAAATACATGCTGTGATAAAACAAAAACTAATTTTTTTGTATTAAAACATGTCCCACAAGCCAAACTTAATTCTGGTATCATTTTCTGGTCTCACATTATCTCATTTAAAGAAGAAAGCCACCTTGTGGAATTAAACCATGCTTTCCTTTCTTGGCCTTAGTGATACTAAAGAATGGCCCAGGAAGAGCTCTGGAATCAAACTGCCTAATGCTAAATCCAGGTTCTAACACTTTCTAGATGTGAGGATAGTAATAGTCTCTACCTTACAGAATTGTGGTAAGGATTAAATGAGCATTAACTTAAAAAGCTTTTAGCACAATGCCTAGCAAGTAACATGTAGTCAATAAAAATTACATGTATAGTTTCACCATCTACACTTACTTGCTTGATATGTCCCAATGTTACCTCAGATTCAACATAGCTAACAATTAAAATCATCTTTTTCTCCACAACTGCTCTCTACCCTGACTGAGATAATGCAATGTTCTTCAGTTTTTAAAAAACATGCTCACACTTTTGATTAAAACCAAAATAAGAACTTCTGGGAAGATGGTGGAGTAGGGAGCTCCAAGGCTCACTTTTCCTCCAAAACAGCTAGTGGACAGGCAGGAACTGTCTAAAACAGCTGTTCTGGGGTCTGGAAGCCAAGGTTGTACTGTACAGCATTCAGGGAAGAGCAGGAGGAAAAGGTGAGAAACTGCACCTTTTATAATAATGAGTAGTTTGCTCAGCCTGGCTGCCAGCACCCATCCCCCACTCTCAAGGCAGGACACAGGGAGACTGGGTCCCAGCTCTGAGATGCAGTTTCAGCCTACCACACACAGGTATGGCTAGGGCAATTGTTGGGCCGGGACAGGGGCGGAGACCTTGGAGGTTTAAAGACACAGTACTTCCTTAGAGCAGAAATAAATAAAATTGAGAATAAAAAAAACAAACAAAAAAACTATAGAGAGAATTAACAAAACTAAAAGTTGGTTCTTCGAGAAGATCAATAAAATTAAAAAACACTTGGCTAGACTGACAAAGAGAAAAAGAAAGAATATTCAAATAAAATCAGAAATGAGAGGGGGTACATATTACTACTGACCCCACAGAAATAAAAAAGGATCGTAAGAGGATACTATGAGAAGGTATATGCCAACAAATTAAACAACTTAGAAGAAATGAAAAAATTCCTAGAAGCACACGACTTACACTGACTCTAGAGGAAATAGAGGACCTCAACAGCCCAATTACAAGTAAGGAAATTGAATCAGTCATCAAAAACCTCCAAACAAAGAAAATCCCAGGACCAGATGGTTTCACAGATGAGTTCTACCAATCATTACAAGAAGAATTAATCCTGCTCAACTCTCTCAAGAAACTGAAGAGGAGGGAACACTACCTAACTCATTTTAGGAAGCCAACATCACCCTAATACTAAAGCCAGATAAAGATACTACAAGAAAAGAAAATTACAGACCAATTTCCCTAATGAATATAGATGCAAAAATTCTCAATTATAATAAGCAAACTCATAGTTAGAAACTAGGTTACCAGGGGATAGAATGGGGAACTGATGCTTAATTTGTGCAGAATTTCTATTTTATGTGGATTGGTATAACATTATTTTGAGTGTAATTAACAGCGCTGAATTATGTTTGTGAATGTGGTTGTGAAAGGGGAAACTTGGATCATGTATATTTCTAGAAGTTAGAAGATAAAACATGGGACTATATAACACAGTGAACTCTGTTGTAGATGATAGGCTATGGTTAATAGTACAAATATAAATGTTCTTTCATGAGCTAAAACAAATATATGACACTATTAAAAGATTTTGATAATAGGGTGATATATGGGAAACTACACCTAATATAAACTATCAACTGTAGTTAACCGTAATATTTTATTTTGCATATATATTTTTATTTTTATTTTGAAAGAAGCTTTAGATTACATAAATGTTACAGCAAAAATATAGGTGGGGAATCTCTCTGCCTAGAGGAGCCCACATCAAATCTTGGTGCATATTTCCGCCCTTCTCTCCCATTTCTCAGCAAGCTCTGTTCTTTACCCCCACTTCCCAATAAATTCTTTTTACTGGCCTAACTAAAATATATATATATAGGCAGGGAGCAAATGTAGCTCAGTGGTTGAGTGCCTGTTTCCCATGTACAAGGTCCTGTGTTTAATCCCTGGTACCTCCTGAAAAAAAAAAAAAAATCGTGTGTTTGTGTGTATGCGCGCTTGTGTGTATGGATTCCCATATACCCCACCTTCTCCCACACTTTTCTCCATTAACAACATCTTTCATTAGTGTGGTACATTTGTTACTAGTGAATACATGGTTAGCACTGCTACTATCCATGGTCTATAGTTTACATTACAGTTTACATTATGCACCGCACAATTAACAGTAATATTTTAATATTCTATTATCAACTGTAACAAAGGTGCCATGCTAATGCAAAGTGTCAACCATAGGGGGGTATATGGGAATGCTGTATTTTTTACATGACTTTTCTATAAACCTACAACTTCTCTAATTAAAAAAAAAAAATCTAATAATTAAAAAAAAACATTATGCTAAGTTAAAGGAACAAGACACAAAGTACTATATATTGTATGATTCCATTTATATACAATGTAAATATAAATAAATTTATAAACGGAATTAGATTAATGGTTATATAGCGCTGGGAAGAAAAAAGGGATTGAGAGGTGACTTCTAAGTGGTATGGGGTCTTTCTTTTGGGAGTAATAAAAATGTTTTAAAATTGATTGTGATGAAGGCACAACTCTGATTATACTAAAAGCCACTGACTGTACACTTTGGATGGACTGTATATGACTATATCTCAATAAAACTGCTTTAAAATAAATAAAAACAAAAACCATCCTACTTCTCCCCCCAGGGTAAGCATAAGTTGGTTGCAAATAATTGGAATCCTCTGCATTTTCACTAAACAGGATGATTTTATCAAAATTTATTTTCTTTAGCTTAAGTTATAAAAGCCAAATCCAACCACCCATACCTGGGGCTGAAGGGAGTTGGGGAGGATTCCTTACATTGAAAATCCTGAATATGCTTTTCAAATCCCTTACCATACATCCAGCAACACCATTACCACCATGCTCTAATTGAGCTTCACTGCTCTAAAGTATTCTCCTAGCACTTTATGTATGGCCAAACACAATGAAGGGGGAAAAAAATTCTTTCTTAACTGAGTCATCTACATGTTAACTAATTCCTAGAAATACCACTTAGAAAATTTTCTTAGCAACTCTAGGAAATTCTCCTATATTTTATAATATAAAAAGAAAACAGAGGACCTATTTGAGAATCCTTATGCCTATCACCTAAGGGTCAGGCAAAAGAATTTTGCCTTTTCTAATTTGTATCAAAGCTGCTGTTAATAACATCAGCTTTTTATCAGAATGGCATTTTGAGTTCTTTTCCAGATATTTTGTATATTTTTTCAGATAAGGGGGGGAAAATCAGCCAATGTGAGAATATTAAATTAACTGACCTGTGAAATAGAAACTGTGGAAATAAAATGCAAAGTGCATTAAAAAGAATATGACTAAAAACACTAAAATTTTAGACAATACCAAATGGTTATGAGGAAACTGCACATAGATAAGCTTTAAATACCATAAATGCAAACTAAAAATGACAAATAATTAAAAACCAAAAATAGATGCAATGGATGTATACACACTATTTTTATATATGCCTTAAAGCACCAATAAATTAATAAGTTGATTCTGTGGTGATAACTTAGTTTACAATCCAATGGCTTATTTTAATAGTGTATGCTTCACTAAAGTCATCATAATTTTAAAAATTGAGTCATTTTCATCCAAAGGGCCATTAGGACTTGAAACATAAAAACTCTCTAACCCACCCACCCAAAACCCTAAAACACCCTATGGCACTAAAATACAGGGAGGTGATATAAAGGTCACGATTGAGTCTTGGTTCTGGAATCAAAATACAGACCAGGATTGGAATGCCAGCTCTTCCACTTACTCATTTTGTGACCTTGGGCAAGTTAATTAACTTCTAAGCCCATTTCATCCAATGTAAAAATGGTAATAATATTACCTACTCCAGAGAGTTATTCCTAGAATTAAGAGTTAAGGAAAGTAGAGTTTGGTCCAGGTAATAGCTGACTTTTATTAAAGTGCTTATTTTTCTGAGTTTGTAAAGAAAGACAATCTTGCTGAAAGCAGAGATATAGCCTATTAATGGTTAATGAGGATTTACCAGAGTACTTAACAACTCTGTATAATCTCATGATCATTCTGCAAGCCATGAAGAGTTCCAAAGAATCATCAGAATCAACCAGGGAATTTTAAAATACAGATTCCAGGTCCCATCCCAGACCTACGGAATTATAACTTCTAGGATAGCTTGGGAATCTGTACAATTTTTTTAATTTCCCATATGACAGTGATATATAACTAATCTCTGGAACTGCATTTGAGAATGACTATTCTGCGATCTTTTTTTTTTTTTTTAAAAAGGAGGTACCAGCAATTGAGCCTGGAACTTCATACTTGTGAAGTACATGCTCAACCACTGAGCTATACCCGCTCCAAGTTCTGTGATTGTTTTAACATATAAATATACATCCTTGTCAAGCTAACATAAAAATTGGTCTGCATTCCTTTAGTGATGAAAAGGCCTCTTTTACTGAAGTGAGCTTAGTAGCAGAGGGAATACATGGCTGAATTCTCATAAATTGTTTTAAATTCACATAAGATTATTGTCTACCTTAAAAGAAGATCAATTTAAACAGGAAAAGTAGCTAAGCTAAATCTTATTAAACTTCTTACTTGGCAGAGAGGAGTTCTCGTAGATAGGGTTGCAGAACAACACTGTCACATAACAACTTTAATATAAAATGAGCATTTGCCTTTCGATCCTTAGATTCTACTACAGATGGCTCTGTGGAAGGACCTGTAATTAAGTACATACATTTGGTAACAAAACAGAGTAAATAAGACAACAAAAGAATATTCTGGAATAATGTATCAGGCATATATTAAATAATCCACTAGCTGAGAAAAATATTCTATTATCGTAAAATTAACTTCACTACAAAGAATTTAAACATTGTACTACATGTTTCAAACTTCAACTGATTTCTAAATGGATTTACAAACAAACCACATTTTCACTGACAGAAAATAATCACAGAATTAAATGCTTTTCAAGTTAAGTCTCCTTGAGATAAAGTATGGATCTGAATAAAAAATATATGTGAAACATGCCCTTTTTTCCTTCCAAATGCCTAGGTATATAAAATAATAGTTTCTTACCTGGAATGGTGGAGGTGCTTGGTCCTTGACCGGTGCCAGTCGCTGCTGTGGTAAGAGATCCCACAGCAGGGGCCAGGATAAAATCAATGTCACCATCTTTCAGTAAACAGAACAGTAGGATGTACATCATTATAGACAACATATCCCTAACACATTCTCTTAACTGGTTTTTAAGGCTTTCACTGCAAGCCAAAGGTCAAATCAGACAGAGGTTTAAGTAGAAATTTCTTAAAACTATAAAGAAAAGAAATCCACTAGGCAAATTATTGACTTATCATGATATATTACCAATGAAGGATCTATCTAGCTCCTTAGCAGTATAGAAATACATCAGTAAAAGAGAGATGCCTGACAAGTTTCTAAAATGTTAGTTTTTATAAGTATAAATGCCTTAAACCAAAATTTCATAACTAAATTGGTTAAATACTCACTATGCTACTTTCAAATATTTCAGATTACTAAATATCCCATTAAAATGTTCAATTTATTTTCTTTCATGAACTTGTCTTTTCTTTTTGTTAAACACTAAATGAAAGAATAGATCTTACCAGGATCCATTGCGGGAGGGTCAGGAACCCAACTAGGGGGAGCTATGGGAGGTGAAACTGGATCCTGGTGGTCATTGGATGAAGCTCCAGCTTCATGTCTACCCAAACCAGCTGCTCTCAAGGAACGTCTCATCATTTCCCGTAATCTCAAACTAGAAGAACATGGACAAAAGCCAGAGCTCACTACCATGTCTGAACATAATTAACAGGTACATAGACCTTCTCATCTGAGAAGATCAAGTATTTTCTACAAGCAAACACGCCAAGCAAGGGAAGTGAAGCACAAATGCCAATTCTGGAATCACAGAAAAGTCAGTGAGGGATAGAAATGAAACTGGGGGCTCCTAGTACTCAGTTCAGCACTAAAACCACTATATTAAGCTCCCACACAAACTTAATCACAGGGAACAAAAGTTGCCATGAAGTAAGATTAGAAAATAAGTTTTATCCTTTCATACAGTTAAGACATTAAGAACAGCTGAACATTAAAGAATTAAGTTTAATAATAAGACATCAGCAAGCATAGTGATTAGCACAAAACCAATAGTTTTAGCCTCAGTCTGTAGCATTGTGGTAAATATAGACACCCTCTAAACCCCTTGTCTATGATCTCAAAAGCGTTCAAATGAATATCCATACAGTGAGTAGTTTTAAAACAAAGAAATTTAGATTTATTTTTAAATACAAAAAGTTTTAAAAGCAGTATAACTTGCATCCCAAGGAAATTAATAAATGAAACTGGAGCTTGTAATATGTGTTGTTAGATTAATAATGTCTGGGCTTGATGTTTTTTCTACTTCTATACAAAAAAAAAAAAAAAATACAGGTGTGTACATCACTAAAAAGAAACAAAAATAATCATAATAACAGACCTTTTAAGGGGAAATAACTCACTGTACCAAAAAAAATCTTTACCTCTGAATAAAAGCTTACAAAGGCTACAAAATTAACACATTAAGAACTAACAGCAATTAATGAGAGAGGACATAAGGCAAATCCCTTAACTCAGCCACAATTTTAGAGCTTCTAAGTGGATAAAGGGGCAGGCACCACATAAGAGACTTCATACTCCCATATAGACTTAATGCTAAAGACATGACAAATCTGATATGAAAAAGACCTAACACCTTACCAAATGACCATGATACATCTATTAGTAAGTACTTTAGAAAGATTTTTAATATTTGAAACTCTGTGATAATTATTTAATCCTAGGGAAAATGTATTCTTCCATATCAATGAGTTTTCAATATTATAAAGAGAAAATTTTTAAACATTTACAAAAAAAATTTTTAGAGGCTACTTTCAGAAACACATCCATATATATAAGATTTGTATATGATGATGTACTTTTTGGAATTCTTTGGAAGAATCTGTCAAGGTAAATTTGATGTCTCAAGTAATATCTCAGTTACTGTAGTATTCACTATTTTAAAATGCCTAACATTAATCCTTTTATAGTATTAATGTCTTCTCTCTTTAGAATTTTGAGTTTTAGAGTTTTCATAACATGGAATGGGAACAGGGCACAGTGGTTACTTCAGTCAAGGTAACCTCCCTGCCCAAATACATCACCCACAGAGAAAGGCAGGCTCCTTACCAATAACAGCACACATCAGGGTGACTGTTCACACTGTGATGCTTCTACACAATTTTAATTAACTCAATATTCTAATGTGTCTTACTCAAAACACAGAAGAAAAAATCAGCAGTAATTGGGAAGCACTAAAAATAAATGTATGTTTGGGCTTATCAAGAAGAATGTTTATTCCAGCATCACAATGCCTACTGAACTAAGCAGGTAAAATAAATGAGTAAAGGGCAGTCAAGTGTAAGTAGGGAGTAGTGGCAAAGTAGAGGCCTACAAGCCCACTAAAGGCATTCAGATTCTAAAGAAAAAAGTTTGTTTTGTTTTGTTTTTTAAACATTGTAGAGGCCAGACAAAATATATGTGGGCTATTCTCCAACTCTAGCTTAGAGCAGATTTACGAATAAATGAAGATAAATCGAGACCA
>JAQZBX010014056.1:0-39041 GCA_029593785.1 Cabassous unicinctus | reverse complement strand
AGAGCCCCCGTTTACCATATGGGAGGCCCGGGTTCGCATCCTGAGGCCTCCTTGTGAGGGCACGCCGGCCGAGCGGTGCGGTGTGCTGATGCAGCAACCTCACGGCAGGTAGCGGGTGTGGCGCAATGGATAGAGCACCCGTTTACCATATGAGAGGCCCCAGGTTCGCTTCCTGGCGCCTCCTTGTGAGGGCAGGCCGTGGCGTCGCCGAGGGCAGGCCACGGCGGCGCCGTGGGCTGATGCGGCAGGACCTCGCAGCAAGGCGGAGATAAGCAGACACAGAGAAGACACTCAGCGAATGGACACAGCAGCACAAGCAGCAAGGGGGGGATAAATAAAATAAAATAAATAAATCTTTAAAAAAAAAAAAAGGTAATTGTACAATCTCTGCCTGGAGAAATCCTGAGGAAAGAGACCTGTTAGAGATGAATTTATGTATTGTCTAAAGTATGGATGTGGTTTCTAGGTTTTGGGGTTGCTTTTTTGTTTTCCTGGCTTTATGGTTATTATCACTGAGCACCCCCACCGCCACCCCACCCCCGTTTAAGCCAACTCTTAAGAAAGGGATGGAAGCAGGACAAGACTGGTTGAAGTCAGCAAAAATAATAACAGATTTATACCCAAGAAATGGTTCAACAAAACAACTGAAGTGAAATTAGGTCAAATTTTCTTTACCTGTGTTTTTAAAAGAAAGCAAATAAAAATCTTGAACAGAAGTCCCATCTACACAGTCCATGGAGAACAACTTGATGTTCATTGATGAGGACAAGCATTCATTGTGGAGCACAGACTTTTGCAATAAGCTGTTTCCTGAATACTCATTATCAGAAACACATTGGCTGGACTAGTAGTTATTAATACCATTTAGGTGTGAATGAGCTCCTATGGTCATTCCATCGTGTGAGTCAACCTTTGAGTATATTTTAATTATAGAACCTAGAAATGAAAACTTGGAAAGGAGGACACCTAGTATTGTCCTACTAATAAGGAACTATGCATTGCTTTGTTTTTGTTTTTTCCTTTTGATATCTGAAAAGTAATATTCATACAGCTACAAGATAAAGGAAAAAAAGCAAGAAAATTGGGAAATGAAACACCCTAGGTTGAGGGCCCGTAGTCAATGTCCCACTTACCCATGTCCCACTTGCTTGAACCCTGCTCCCTACCATTTAGAGTTTCAGTGATCACTGTCCTGGTATACTGTACTTCCTCTCCTCTAACAGTATCTAACCTTTTCCCTTTTTAACATTTGACTTAATGTTTCATGTGAATATTAGCCTAGGCTGCTCCATCCTTTTTGAAGTTGGATATAAATTATAAATAATAGATGGTGAATTTGGCCTCAATTTTGACTGGCCTTATTGGACTTTAAATGAGAGTAATAGGGATCCACAAATGTTCATTTCAGTTGTTTGGGTGCTGAGGTATAATGACTGGAGTTCATAAATAAAATAATAGAAATGATTCTATCTTATGTGGACTGCTGGGTACAACAACAAGCAAATGTACCCGTTGGCCCATTGTAGGCAGTAAGCTGGAGGAGTCCCTGGACTCAGGCATCCCCAAAAGGCAGAGTTGCAGCCCAACCTGTTACACTGTGAGCCTCTTCAACTGCACATCACAGACAGTCTCCACTGCTGTGAATGTTGGTCTTTACAGCCGTGTTGTATAGACAACCATCATTTTCAGATGTACCAAATTGCTTCTCCTCAATTTATAATAGTGCAAGCATCTCTTAGCTTCAAAAACTGTCATATGAGCAAGATAAATTAAGCTACTTAACTTGCTTTGTCAGGGCAGGAGGAGATGAAGGTCAAAATAAAAATGAGCTGAGATCACTCCATGCTGATAATAGGATCTGAACCTCTTTTTACAGATTCCCAGTCTAGGATTCCTTTTACTCTACTGGATCTCCTATTTCAAGTTGAAGACATGATTAGTTTGTTAAATTTCATTAAGAAGTTGTAAACTGAGCGTGGGTGCCGAGATAGAGTGGTAGATGAGATAGAAAAAGTTCCTTGTCTTTACAAAGCTTATGGACCAAAGGGAAGGCAGACGTTAAATTATTTGATGGGTATTTTGATAAGAGATATTTTATTAGTATTTTCAATATATTCCTTTTTTTTCTATTAGAATTATGTGAAAACACTCTTGGGTATCTTTAATTTAGTTTTATGCTAAAACTATTTATAGTTTTCACCATAAAGATGGAGATTCACTGCCATGATTCACCCCTGGTTAATTCTTTATGTTTGGGGGAGCGGGGGGCCGATGATAATGAACATAGGTACCACTGAAGCTCTCTATGGATAATGTGTGATGAGAAAAGGGGAAAAAAAGCTCAAGTAAATTTGGGTGGGGAAGCTGTGATTTGGGAGCACGGAAAGGAGAAAAGGTGAAGTATCAATAGAATTCTACAACAAATCAGAATTGTTTTTAGCCAAACAGGTTAATAATCAGGCAATGTAATCTAAATAAAATCGTCAATTATGTAAGCTAACAATTGGGAAGAGCCTAAATAGGATCTCTGTGGGGGATTGAAACACATTCCTCACAAAAGACATGATCTAGTCCCAACTTCTGGTCCTGTGGGTGTGAACCCATTTGTAAATAGGACCTTTGAAGATGTTAGTTAAGGTTGTGCCCAAACGGAAGGAGGGCAGGCCTTAATTCAATATGACTGAAATCCTTATAAGCAAAGGAAATTGGACACCGAAAGAGAAGAAGCGGGGAACACCCAGAAGCTGGAAGTCAGTGGAATTGGGGAAAAAGGAGAAGACATCGCCATGTGCACTGCCATGTGACAGTAAAGCCAAGAACCGAGGAGTGCTGGCAGCCAGCCCCAGAAAGCCACAGTCTTTGGGGAGAAAGCATTGCCTTGTTGATGCATCGATTTTGGACTTCTAGGCTCAAAACCATGAGCCAATAAACCCCCATTGTAAGGTATTTGTTTCAGCAGCATGGAAACTAAAGCAGTATATTATCAGATGGAAATAATTTATTGAAATTTCTTAATTCAGCATTAAATAAAATTTCAGCCACCAACTGCCCTTGTGAGAGTCTACCAAGTGACTAGAAATATGTCTTTTGCCTAGAAATAGGTCGATTAAATAAATGATTGCAAAGGAATATTTGGTGTCTGGTGTCATGAGTCATTTAATGCTTAATAATGTAAGATCAATCAAGGGGGAAAGTAGCAGTTCAAACTGGTTGACTTGGAGGTTTTAGATTTTATTCCTCTTCTTTAATTTGGAAATATCACTATTAGAAATCAGAATTTTTCGTGACATTGCTGTCTTTTCTTCTTCAAATAATTTCCAGTGACAGTTTATTGAAGTCATCGTGTTCTATATGTAAACTTCAAGTGCAGATTGTTTTACTTGGTAGGTTTTTAAAAATGTTAATTGCACAAATAGAAAGTGCTATGCATAAGAATTCACACCTGCCTAGTAAAAGTAGACATTTAAAAAAAAACTATATATCATTTTAAATATTCATCCTCATACGCTGGAATCAGTGAGTTAAAAGATAAACTTTACCATGCAGTTTATTAAACTTGTATTTACTGATCATCCAGAGCTCGAGCACAGTGGTATTAATACCACAGCCTCACTCAGTCATTCATAGCAGCTTCAAATTACTCCTTTCCCTTCAGTGGGAGCCTATTATCTTCTACCCATTTCAGAGCTTTTGGGCAGCTTTACTTAAGATTCAGAACCCCCTTCTCATTTCTGTAAATTTGGAAGAATGAATTTCAAAATGTAAAATCCTAGAAAAGTATAAACTGAAGGACTGCTTATTTAGGAGTTTGTAGGAGGAGTTTCATCAGAGTCCAGATGCATATCCTCCAGGTAGACTAATGAGGTGATATGTTGAGACCACTGTGCATTCATCAAACTCAGTCTCCTTGTCTTCCTGGGCACACAGCTGTAGTATATTTCCCAGATGTCCTCCATGTGCCTGAGTTCTAGCCAGTGGAAATAATGTACGCCAGTTCCAAGCCAGTCCCCTAAAAGTCCTCTTGAACAGTCCTCCCAAGTTCTGTCTCTTCTCATGTCTGCTTTTCATTCAGGTAATCAGAATTCAAGGAAAGACAGGTCTAGGGGATGAAGAGGCTCTCTGAGTGTGTGAAATATTTTCCCACTTCTTCCTCCCACTGCACTTGCGTTGGACTGTGACTTGAGCAAGAAATTAACCTATATTGCATTATACTCTTGAGGTTTAGGGTTGTTTATCCTAGCAGTTAATACACTATAAATAATGCAGTTGGTAAAGGAAGATGGGGGGTGGGCAGAGAATGAGAAAGCAAATATCCTTGTCTTATGGTTTGATGCTAAGGTCATAGTACTCTGTTGGAAATGAATATGGCAATAGCAAAATCACATGGCCCAAGTGTCAGACACAAGCAAAAAGTTATGCTCCTACCAAGCAAATCAAAGATCTTAGAGTACTTGAACTTCAATCATTAGTCCCCTCCTCACCCCCTGCCCAATTACATGCTATTGTTGGCCAGGATTTTGGCACAGTATTTTGACTTCTATCCTTTCTGAGAAATATCTATGGTAACGGTATTTCCAGGTTTGACTGGAACAATCCAGTTTATGCCTGTTGTCTGGCATGATTATTAATAGCATTACTTTTCATTCTCAAAATGAAACTTTTCAGCAATCCTATTGTTGGTAATAGTGTTAGTATTGTTATTCTGAGACAGTTGTCTGTATATTGTAAGATAAAGAAAATGAAAAATTGTGTTGGTATCATTGGGCACTGGAATTTTTGACTAAGGAGAAAGGCATACAGATATAAGTGTGAAAAAGTTAATTAAATGTCCTGGGTTCCAGAATTTGAATGGTATGTGTGAGTTTGAGATCATGGTGTGTTTTAGCTTTTAAAAAATTATATGTATATAAATATATATATGTACCATTTATAGTAGCAAGAAAAATAAGAAGTATTAGATATAAATTAACTAAACAAGTGTGATATTTTAATGGAGAAAATTATATAAAGCTATTGAAAGACATGTAAAGACTAAAAGAATGGAAACCTAAATGAATGTATAGATATACCATGTTTATCTTTATGATATTATAAAAAATGTCAATTCTCTTCAAATAGATGTATGGATTCAATGCATTTCCAGACAAAATCTAATGGGATTTTTCAAGGAACTTGACAAAATGATTTCTTGAATTTATAAGGAAGAGAAAATGGCCAAGAATAGTCAAGGTGCTCCTAAAGCAGAAGAATGAGGTAGAAAGAATTTTCCTGTTGGGGATCAAGTTATAGTCATTTTTAAAGTGTGGTAGTGATGCAGGGCTAACCAAAGAGACTGAAGCACAGCAGCCTCCAAAATGGATCCACACACATGGAAACCTGATATATGACACAACTGTAAATGTAAATGTAAAAACTGCAGTGGTATTAGGACAATTGGTTTTCCAAAAGAATGAAAATGGATTTCTACTTCAAAACGTTAAAAAAAAAATCCTAGATGAATCAAGGGCTTATATGTGAAAGGCAGAAGTTTAAAAATCTTAGAAGCAAACAGAGAGATTATCTTTATGATAAAAGAATTTCTTTATCAAAATGTAAAAATTGCAAATCACAAAAGAAAAGATTAGAAAATTTGACTACATTGCAAACTTCTCATCAAAATACAACTTAAGAAGGTTGAAAAGACTGGGAAAAGACATTTGTAACACATATAACTGACAAAGGATTAAGATCTAGGATATATACAATTCTTAACAAAGACGTAGAGCCCAATAAAAAGTTGGACAAAAGCTCTGAACAAGCATTTCAGAGGAAAAGAACTATAGATGGCATAAACATATAAAAAGATGCTCAGCCACATAAGTAATCAGGGAGATGCAAATTAAAGACAATGATTTGCCCATTCGGTCAGCAAAAGCAAAAACATTTTACAATACTAAATATTATTGAGGCTATGAAACCATGTGAACACTTATACTGGTAGAAGTGTAAATTGACACATTCCCTTCAGAAAGCAATTTTTCATTACTTAGAAAAGTTGTACATGTGCAGAACCTGTGATGCCCTAATGTGACATTTTGATGTATGCTATCTTGCACAGATGGACCAGTAGATGTGTCCAGCTAATGGCAATAAGCTAGAAGCGACTCAAATATCCATCAACAGGAGAATGGGTAAATGAACTGTGGTACAGTCATACAAAGTATTAAGTAACATAAATTGTTTACCCCCATCACATGTATCGGTATAGATGGCTTTTACAAACAAGGCAGAACAAAAGAAACATGTCTCAGTTATACTTATGGCACAGTTCCATTGATATAAGACTCAAAAGCAGGCAAAACTAAACAATATGTTATTTGGGGATACCATTTTTAATAATATATATGATTAAATCCTAAGGAAAGGCAAAAGAACGTTTAACACAAGCTTCAGCATGGTGGTTACCTCTAGAGGCAGTAAGGGGTCTACTGGAGAGGGGTCTCTAGGGGCCTCCAAGTCGCTGATAAAATGCCCTTACTTTACGTGGGTGGTAGGAAGGAAAGGGTGTTCATTTTATTGCTATTCTTTAAACTACATATTATAAACACTCTGCACGTGTGATATATTTCAAACAAAACATTTTAGAAATATGTACAGCGTCTACACATTGGGGAGTGAACCTGCGTGAGATTTGCAAAATTAAGACAATTCTTCTATTATTAAGCCTTAATTTTCCCTTGAACTTGACCCCACTCCTTCTCTTTTACTTTTTCCTTATTTCACGTCTTTATTTCTCATCTGGACTAATGTAAAGGCTTTCTCGCTGGTCGTTTCTCAGGTTTCATCTTCCACGCAGCCACCAAAATGTAAAATCATGCCCCCACTCTCATTACTTAGAACTCTTTAATGACCCAGCTCTTCCACACCAGTGCTCCCTGCTATTTTTATCCCCTAGATGTATTTATCATATACAGGAAATACCTTGCTACCATATTATGAGTCCCTTAAGATTTATTTTAAAAAATCAAAAATAAATAAAATATAAAAATACTTTTTATATTATTTAATAAGATCAAAAATATTTTTGCTCTTAAATATATTAACAACAATGTATAGTGAGCACAGCATGATTTAATAAGTTTTATTATTTTTGAAATTTTGGTATAAAATTTAGTAATACAGAGACTTAAAGATCTGGTTCCAATATCAATTTTTTACATGTGATCCTTAGTTTTAATGAGTGGCCTGGACTTATTTTTCTCATTCATATTTTCCTATAACCTGAATTTCCTTAATTATTGTTCTCTTTTTGTACTGTAGGATTTTTGTAAGTTATATCAAAGTTAATGAGGTAGGGTAAATAAACTAATAAATAAGTTGGGCAAACTGTTAAATTCAGCTTTTGCTTCCAACAAAGATGTAATCATAACTCAAGCCTTCAAAAATCATGAAAATTTCATAGTAAACAACAGATAACTTGTGAAGATTTTATGGCAATAGTGAATGAAAAGATGGGCAAATCTTCTCCAACTAACTCAGTTCTTGAATATCTAAACATTCTGTAATCTCAGAGACAGAACACCAAACCTATCTGTAAGAGATAATATTTTCTAGACATCTAAAGATTTTAATTTTATTGTTAGTGTTTATCAGGTGGTGTGCATTCTTTTACATTTGCTAAGTTGTAACAATAACTTACTCCAACTATACCTGTATTTCCTGTATTTCCTGCAAGCCTTCTCAGAATACAAAGGGAGATAAGGTACCAGCTTTTGTTCCTAACAATTCAGTTTTGTTGTATGATGCAGAAGCTCCAAAGCTTTCACCAACAATCACTGACTACTTTCATTGTCATCGTCATGTGGGAGTTCTGAAAGACTGTTTGAAATGCATTCTAGTAACAGAGAAAAGTACACAGTGCAGCCTTCTGTATTAGACAAAGACTAAGAAAAATACTCACTTTTCTCAAAGCTGCAAGCAAGAGAGCATCAACACAAATAAAACAGGCACAAGCCAGAATGCCTGTGGGAAACCAGGGAAGGAAGATCAAAATCAGGTGCTTTTTTTTTTTTAGAATTCATTTACATATTTTTATTTGAAAATGTTTATATTACTACAGTGAAACTAAATTTTAGAGACACTGGATTATCATTAGTTTATTATAAAAGAGAGACATGGAAATTATCTACATGATGGAAGATTTCAGAACTTCAGTGGAATGGGCAGCTTCGCATGATGCCGTTTCAGTAGTCATCTATTTCAGTCTACATACTTCCCAAGAATGTCACCATCTCTAAATAAGAAATAATCCTTATCTAGAACTACTTTGGTGTCTCCATATTCTGGGAGAAGAGCTTTATCTCCAACTTTCACACTAACTGGTTGAGTATCTCCACCCTTTCCTTTACATCCCCATCGAACAGCTACTACTGTTACCTGCAATACTTTTCCTTGAGATTTTTCTGGAAGCATTATTCCTCCTTTGGTTACAGTTTTGGCTGCACTCCTTTCAACCAAGACTCGGTTAAAGAGGGGAAGAGACTTTCTAAATGCCTGTAACTCGTACTCTGCTACAGCGTCAGCAGCGCCGCAAGGACAGACCTGCAGTCTAAAATCAGGTTCTTTAGAGGTGAGTTGTATAAAGAAAAAATGTTATTTGCATCAGAATTTTCAGAAAAGAAAGCTAAGTCTGAGAAAAACTATTAGCCAGTGTGATAGTTTGAAGCTTTATGGACCCCAGAAAAATCATGTTCTTAAAGTGAATCCACTCCTGTATTTGTAAACAATTGTAAATAGGACGTTTTGGTTAGGTTTGATTAGGACATTTAGTAAGGTATAGCTCAGGGTGGTTGTTAATCCTTTAACTTGGGTCCTTTATGAATGAGATGAAGAGAGAGGAGAGAGAGAGAGCAGAGAAAAGAGAGAAGAGAGAGGAGAGAGAGTGTGAGACGAGAGATAGAGAGAGAGAGAGGGCGAGCCATGGAAGCTGAAAGCAATGAAACCCAGAAGAGAAAGGAGAGACCAGCAGACCCCGCTCTGTGCCTGGCCATGTGGCCCGGGAATCCAGGATCATCGGCATCTCGTCTTTGGGAAGAAAGCATTGCCTGATGATGTGTTGATTTGGACATTTTCATGGTCTCAGAGTTGTAAGCTTGTAAGCTAATAAACACCCATTGTTAAAAGTAAGCCATTCCTGGTATATTTTCTTCAGCAGTTTTAGCAACCTAGAATGGCCAGACATTTCTTTACAAACTGAGCTCCAGATAGTGGATCAATTTAAAAGGATCCCCATAGTGCCATAGACAACACTGAGCAGAAGGGATCACAAAACTATTTTGCCACTGTCACCACTCAGACCAACCAAAATCACCTTACAATCGATAAATTCCCCAAACCTAATTTATTGAAAAACCACGAATGCCTCATATTTTCCCCACAAAAATATAAATGAGAGGATTTAGTAGGAAATATAGTAAAAAAAAATTTTAATCACTTAATAGTCACTTACTACAGTGAATTAATGTCATTTTAGCAGTTGAGAAAATTCCAGCCCAATGTGAGAAGGCTATATTATTCTCGACTTATTCATACCTCTCAGAGACCTAAGCATTTTATATCAATATCATCTACTACAAAAGTATAAAATGATTTATTTCTTTGACATTAAAAAGTGAAATATGTAATTAGAGAATATATTCAAGACTTATTACGACACCTGACAGATAATATAAGAACTTTAAATTTAAGGCACTATTATAAATTGCACCAATTGATCATGTTAGCTGAAATGTCAAAGTAAGATTCTGTACACTTGAATGTAATATTACTTTGGGAGGGAAAATACCCTTAATAAAGAGTGCTCCTTTGGTAATCATTATTGCAATTCACAAATTCTAGACTCTCTCTTTCTCAACACATGGTAGGATTGTACTTTCTGTGCAATTGGAATTAGGTGTGGTAATTTTTCTGGCTGGTGAAAGTGAAAGCTTTAAGATCCAGCATATCCTTCATCACATCAGCTTTTCCCTCTGGGTCCAGGACAAATTAAAAATATAATTCATCCTATTTTTCTTAGCCTTTTGGAGTGCAATGTTTAGTTAATTCTACTACCACACACTAAGACAAACCTGAATAAATTCTATTGCAGTGTTTCCCTAACTTTTTACACCATGCTGTCCCAATGAAAGTAATAATATTTGTCGGTTAGAAGAGGGTAAAAGAGGCCTTGCTGGACCACTTTTAGGGCTGAGGGACTAAAACACAGTCAAAAACTAAAATATTTCTCTTAGAGAATCCTTTATTTCTATAAAAGTTGCTGTTGAAATGCTGACAGTAAAAGAATATTTATAAGAGAAGGGAGAGACTTTTTTAATTCCCCCCTAAAAAAATGCTGCAATGCACAGGAGAGAACATACAATTGAATACAATGATTTCTTTTTCACACACACCAAGCCTATGACACCCACAGAAAATAATATTTTGACACCCTTGTAACATACTTTTGGGAAGCTCTGTTCTTTTGTGTTGGGATAACAATAATTGGGATGAAATGAAAGGACTTGAAGCCACAGTATTGATAACAATCATAAATGCCACAAATAATCCAGCACCTCCAAAATAAGGCACTTTGCACACATTGACTAATTTAATCCAAAGAAAAACTCCACAAGAAAGTCGTTATTTCCTCTATGTTTTCATTAAGAAAAGTGAAGCTCAGACACATTGAATATATTATCCAGGTCTGCATAAATGGTACATGGCAGAGCCAGGTTTTGAATCTAAGACTGACCTCAGATCCCATATTCTTTTCTCTGCTAAACAGTAAGACAGAACGAGTTTATGTGCATATAACTGTGTGCAAATGTTAAGGAACTGCTCTGCGGCAGAGAGATTAGAAATTCCTGATGCTCCAAGAGGTAGCTACGAGCGAAATCGTGAAGGAAGACAGACTTTATTTCAGCATAAAGGAGAAATGGACTATCTCATGAAGATGGACTTTCCCACCACAGATGGTGTTGAACAAACGCTGAATGACTGCTTCCTAGGGAATTTTAAAGGCGACTTCTGCTTTCAAGGCCTCTGACTTTCCTCCCGACTCTAAGAGTGTGATGTTATGGTACGTAAAAAGCATGAGAAGGTTATGTTAGAAATATTATTTCTGTCACATAAATTTTCTCACGAGGGATTTGTATTTTGGACTAACTCATGGATAAAGAGCCCACTTCCAAGAGAGTAGGCTGAATAGTTCTCCAAAGAGTTTACAAGTGCTTTTTTTTTTTTAGAAAACTGCCCTATTGTTTTGGAACTTCCAGGGCCTGCTCAGAAATCCATTCATTCCGAAGGCTGAATACAGTCTCAAACTTTCCATCATCAACCCTGGGATAGAACAAAGAGGTTCTACGCCTTTCTCAGTCCTTCCCAAAGAAGTGGATGGATGACAACAAGAAATCTTAGAATCTATTGATTGCCCTAGATTAGGGAATGGTTTAGGTAATTTTTAATGACTTTTTTGTTAGGGTGTATGTAAGAGAAATTACTATATTTTCAGGGTTTCCTCCTGCATTTTACTGCTTTTGGGTGTGGGGGATGGATCTGCCCCTTACATTTTCCCCACTGCCTCTTTCATCCATGCACTTCCATTTTCTGCTTTAGAAGAGCAACTATTCTTAGAAATCAAAGATTCTCTGAGAAGAATATGTTCGTTATTGAAAAAGCACATGAGTATTGAAAGAAAGTGTTTGCCACTGAATAGTATACAGAAATTGTAGAGCTAGGCAGCAGCTCTGCTGCTGTGCCCCAGCATTGTTTTCTTTGCCTTTTCCCCTTCCCTTTCTCCTCTTTACTTCCTTTAGGCCAGGCCAGTTGGTGTCCCATTGAACCTCCAGTCCTGTAAGAAGTCTGAAATGATTTTGAGGTCACAGCTATCTCCGTGATTATTCCTTCCCCACACTGAAACTAATTAAGAAACAAACCTAGGGTGTCACAGGGAAGGAAATTCTAAGTAGGGATGTGATCTTTTAGTCACTGGCAAACTATCTCCTTTTTCCTTAGTTAAAGCTGTCTTTCATTATATGGAAGGAAGAATGATTGAAGGCGGAGAGAAAGTCTAGAGTGTCTGGATTCCAGATAATTCTGTCATTAATAGCATTATTTTTTTTAATGAAGTTGGGCACACAAAATATCAATGAAATTTGCTGAACTATGACTACCCAGATAAAATATCCGTACAGTTTATTTCCTGTCCCATCCTTCTTACTATTTTTTAAACACCAGGGACATAGAAAGTGATCGATAAATGCTTGCTGAATAAAAAAATGAGATATTATGATTGGAAGATAATAGCATGGACAACTGTAATTTCATAATCTTTTATATCCATACTTTGAAATGAAGTTCAGTAGACCTCAATGGTAAGGATATAAGACAACTGACTCAACATGTACCAAATTTTGCTTCATAACAATTGGATAAAAGATAATTTCCTCTTTGATGAGCCCAGAAATAATACAGTGTGTGAGAGCACATATTAAAGAATCTAGACTGCTGGAATATGAAGCCAGCTCCATCACTTAATGTATACTAGGTTCCCTCATTTGTAATTTAGGGCTAATTCAGAGGGTTGTTGCGAGGATTAATTTGGATAAATCATAGTGCCTTGCACATCATTAGCACTGAATGTTAGCCATTATTATTATTATTATCATTAATCCATCAGTATACAGAATAAAAGAAAATATATACATAGGAAAGTGTAACATTAATAAAAAGCTAATTTGGTGATACCCGGAATCACCATCCCCAAATCCTCAAGATTAGGGAATGAATGATGGACTAGAGTAGACTTACTGTTATTCTACTATAGACGTATTGTTAGTCTAGCAATGGAAGAGCTTTTATAATTGATGTGGAGGCAGTGGCCACCGGAGGTTCTGAGGGGAGGGAGTGGGAAAAACAGGTGTAATATGGGGGCATTTTTGGGACATTGGAATTGTGCTGCATGACATTGCAGTGACGGATACAGACCATTATATATTTTGTCATAACCTACACAATTGCGCGGGACAGAGTGTAAACTATAATGTAAACTATAATTTGCGCGGGACAGAGTGTAAACTATAATGTAAACTATAATCCACAGTTAGTAGCAATGCTACTAATTTAATGTTCATCAGTTGTAACAAATGTAACACACTAATGAAGGATGTTGTTAATGTGGGAAAGTGTGGGAGAGGGAGGGAGTGGGGCATATGAGAATCCCCTAAATTTTTTATGTAACATTTATGTAATCTAAAGTTGTTTGTGCTGTTTTTTTTTAAAGGTAATCTGGCTCCCTTTCACATATGCACACTTGAAAATTTTTTTTGAGATTTTAGATTACTGTGTATTATTTTTCTATTTTGTATATGCTTCATTACTTACAGGAAAAATCTACTAAATACTACCACTCTATAGAAATATATGCAAAATGATTAAATGCTTTGCAAAGTATCATCATATCTAAGGTTGCTAAAATTTTTTCTTCCTCAACATATTTTTCACATTTTAAACACATGCACTGTCTTTAGAAAGTCAGTAGTTGCTGTCTTTTATTCATTACTAGAATTCCTGGTATTCTGAAGTCTGGAGACATAATGCTGCTGCCATTGAAGTTCATAAGTGGATTGACAAGTGCATCCAAGAAGCAAGGCACAGTTCATAATGTTTTCCTAAGGTAAAGAAGAACACTATGTAAATAGAGTCAGAAATCTCTTTGTCTTGAGCTGACAGTTTTGTACCTTAACTTTAACGCTCTCCCAGACACTGAAATCATTCAAATCCAAGATAACCCCTGATGAATTAGTTCAATTGTCATGCTGTGGGCCAAGAGCAAGGTTACATACATCCTCATTGAGAGAGCAATGTCATTTTTTATTAGTTTTCAGATTCCTTCTGTTAGATTTCCACTGGGGTGTATTTTTTCCTAACAACATTTAAATTTAACTTCTTGTTCACCTTTCTTATGACTTGTTTTTGTCTAGCATAATTTTTATGCCTTCAGGTGTGCATGAATTATTTATACACCCATATGTTTTTCTTTCTACATCTTCATGCTGTGTATTAAGTGAAAAGTTATGAAGGAATAGTAAATGAGAGCAAAAGCAAGAGAAATGCAATATAGTTGAGTATGCATAGTGATAATACCAACCATCAGTTATTACTGGACTCAGCTGAGAAAATCAAATATGAAAATTTCTATAACTGTTTTCATAAGCTGATCATTTTATATGAACCTAAGGCAAGGTTATTCCTAGAAGATATCATCCTTTAATACAACCCTTTCTCATTTCACATCTCCTTAGCCCTGTAAACTCCAAATACCTGGTAATTTTGCTAAATCATAATGCATTTTGTTATCAATATGGAGAAAGATGCTTAATGAATATTTTATCATCTATTATGCCAGTGGATAAATTACAAAGCACCCTTTCTCCAAATCAAATGCATTTACAAATCAAACCCTGCAGTAACTGCAAAAAGCAGACATTCCTAGGCTCATATTTTGCATTCATTTTAAGTCATAAATTTTTAGAATGCCTTTTAAGTCCACAGATAAATTATATATCTCCTTCCATGCCATTCACAAAGAGTAGAAGAATTTGCCTCACTTGCACTACTCTACCTTAACAATTCATATCCTTAACAAGTCTTTCTCAAAGACCCATCTCTCCCTTAATCTTCTCCAAAAGCCACGGAACTGATGCATTTTCTATGAAGGAGAGGCACCCAACTTTGTATTTCATCTTTAAAATCTCCTCTCTGTAGGGAGTAAGCCCCTTTCTAGGTTTTCAAGTCAGAAAAAATAGAAATGGTGTTTCAAGTCTAACTTTGTATCACCTGACACTTGTTCCTTTCTTCTATCCTCACAGTCTGTCATAAAATTCTTGTGCTAAAAATTATACCTCATCCATCACAAAGTTAGAAATCAGAAAAACTGCCTATCAAGGCCGTTGTGAAAGAAACCATCTGCTAACTTTCAACTGTCTTCCAAAAAGATGCCAAGTCATACATTTTAGCGACTTGTACCATTAAGAAAATGAGAACATAGAGCATTATGGCAACTACAACAAACGATAAGTGATCTTTCCCCTCTAATACCTAAACATGCTCCAATATAGCTAGTGGAATCTTTTATTTCTTTTTCTTCTTGATGAAAGAAAACATGCTCTAATGTAAAATGACCTCTAAAACAACTGTTTGGAGACTGGAAACCCAGAATGGCCTTGGTGTGTCATCTTTGACAAGCTCTTGGTGTCTTGCAAATTGATTTCTCTTTCTGTGAAATATACTCTACCGTTCATTTACTAATGTAGGTGGATAAAAAACTTTGATAACTCTCAGCACAATATTTTCTTCTAAGAGAATTTTAAAGTTGTTTTTTAATAGTGTATCACATGTTCATTTACTTTATCAGCTGTGTTGTGGGCTTCATTTCCCAGTCCCCATGTATCCTCTACGTTAGCTACCAACTTAATTCCATATTATTTTTGCCACCAATATTTTTAAAAATTAGATCCTGTATAGCCACTGCCAGTCTTTATTTCTTTATTTTGCTTTAATGTTACACCTCTCTTAAGCAGTTTATTTTAATTCCCTTCTACTCTAGGTTGTTCATGTTGGGAGGTGCACTTCCTAAACTTCTCTCAAATGATGATAAAATCATCTATAGTTGATAAATCTGTGTAGAGATTTTCAAAACTCCTATTGATCCACTGAGATGTCACGTTAAAGGAAGAATTGAAACATCACTCTAAAATAAGATAACTTCAACGCCGGGGCTGAGGAGGTATCAGAAGCATTTCAAACATGTCCCTCTGTGGCTTATCAGTTAAACACACACATTGGGGCACCAACGGAAAGAAAGGGAACCAGCGCGGGACTGACAGAGCTCCACGGGTCCCGCGGGGCAACCTGACTGGCATTTAACAAGAGTGTCGTCATACACTACGCTGGTCTGTGGTTCCACCCCGACCCAATGCTCGGAGTGAAGGCATTTTCTTGTTCCTCCAGAGAAGAGAGAGGAGATCTGAAAGTCAGCTGTATTTAGCCCACAGCTACATCCTTTCCGTGTATTTCTAATACTACCATGAGAATAAGTTATTCTGGGGCTACTGACAAAGGCGATTAAGGCTTTGACAACTGAGGCTCTAGTTATGTCCCATAAAACCTCCACCTGAATGAGTGTAGAGCAAACTACTCATGCAAATTCCCTGCATATGTTCCGTTTAAATTCCGTTAAGGACGAATGTAATTTTTAGAGACTGCAGAAAGCACAGGAAGGTGAAAAGGTGATTATCAAGGGCTTTTTTTTTATGAGCCGTCTGCCGTTTCAGAGGGGTGGGATGATGGAGAGCAGACCTGGCCAGGGCAGCAGCAAGGCTCGTCTTCTGCTTCCGGTGATTTCACGTTCCATGACTTCTCAGACTCTAGGTTCCGGTCTTTCTGCGGGCCCTGAGGATAAGTTGAAATGTTGAGGAATAGGCTTTTTAGGAAAAGTGGAGGGTGCAGTGGCTGCTAAGGTAAATCTCCTTCCCTAACAGAAAATTGACTTAGGTGAAAAATGTTCCTTTCTTCTCTTTTCAATTTGCATGAAATTGCTTGTGGATTAACTGCATGAGCTTCTTTGTTGTTGTCCTTGGTTGCTTTTGTTTTGTTTTTTTCTTTTTACGATTTCTGTCCTCCAGAATCAAAGAGTCAGTCTCATTTGCACAGCAAAGAGGTGTACGTTTGTCCACTGTTGTGTGTTTTTTTCCCAGTGGTTTATAACAGATGTATACCTGGAGTTGACAAAAGCAATAGTCTCATTTTACATTTGTGTTAAATCTTAATACTAGCAGTAAATGCAAAACAGGTGCTGAAGAGAGCCTGCAGTAATTATAGCAGGGATGACACATCAGTAGTTGTTATAATGACTTAACAATGAAGGGTTAGCTGAAAATCTCGTTAAACTCAGGAGCCGTTCAGTATCATCATCGCGTAGAAGTGCTACAATTAAACTGACTCGACTTGCCATGTCGTTATTCAGAACTGAGAACGCCCTTTAGATTAATGTCTCTTCATTTCCTGGCCTGCTCACTTTACCGAATGACATGATTATGTGACTCCTGGTAAGTTCTGACTTGCCTTCTGTTAGGAGGTTTATTTTTATATGTTTCCTTTGCTCCCAATTTAAGCTATATATGAAATTACACATTTTGCAAACCATGCTCAAGTCACGTACATGTTTTTATTCCATAAATTTGTATTAACCATATATATCTACTGTATCCCTTTTATAATCAGTGCTGAAATACTAATTTTGGGGACATTAACAAAACGAACTCAAAATCAGATGAAAATGCTTTTCACAAACTCAAAATTCCAACCTATGTTTGTTTGTTTTTTGTTTTTTTTTTAGTAATATCAATTTATAGAAGCAAAGACGCTAAGCTTGGTTTCTTCTTCCAAATGCTAGAATTCCAGTTAGCTTTCCCTTCTTTTATTACCTTCCTTTTTAAAAGATAAGTTTGTCTCAGATAAAATTTCAGTTCCACGTGTTCTACTCCTGCCTTCGCTTAAAGCCTATAATTAAGTCTCTTGTTTGTTCCAACTGCGATTCATTCCTGGCACCGTGTAACAGCTCAGCTACTGCTTCTCTAGGTTTTTTCCCAATAAAAATGGAGGTAACACTAGAATGATTACTAGCTTTTCTAATGTGAATTATAATACATATGACAAAACACACTCACTTTAATATAAAATGGGATATAGAAGTCTATTTCATCAGATACCTGTCAAGTTAATCCACTTATAAATCCTAAAATAATTTTCAGTCTTTGCATTTATGTTTCTTTTCATTTTCATTCTCAAAAATACATCAAAATTTGAATGACGTGCTCTTTTCTTGGGTTTAAGTATGTATTCAGTTGTTTAAAGCAATTAAACTATGTTAAAAGTATTGTTCATTTCTTCCATTCTAAAATGATATATATAATATTTTGTTTTGCTATTATTTAAGGCAATTGTACCATGACATTTTTAAGAGATTTATAAGATTTTAAGTGATTCAATATAGGCCCCCCCACCCCTGGGCCTAAATCATTTCCTGGTGGGAGTTTGATTCGTTTCTTAAGGTCAGAGTTACCACTCAATTCAGCATGTTCTAGAACTAGGTATGGGGGTGGGGTGGGGTGGGGAATGCCCTCTTTCTGGTTACTCTTATGCAACCTGGATTCATGTTCTTTATTACGTAGGAGTAATTTGGGCAATGGAAAAAAGAAAACTGACCTCATAATTTTAGGCCTAGCACAAGATCAGGCATATAGAAATGATCTTAAAAAAATACCTAGGGAAGCAGATGTGGTTCAAGCAGTTGGGCACCTGCCTACCACATGAGGGGTCCCAAGTTCGGTTCCCGGTGCCTCCTAAAGAAGACGAGCAAGGCAGTGAGCTGGCACGATGGGCTGGTGCGATGAGCTCATGCAACGAGATGACTCAACGAGATGATGCAAACGAAGAGACTCAACGAGGAAACACAATGAGAGACACAACAAGCAGGAGTGGAGGTGGCTCAAGCCATTGGGCGCCTCCCTCCCACATCGGAGGTCCTGGGTTCGGTTTCCGGTGCCTTCCAATAAAGAAGACAAGCATGCAACAAACAGACATAAAGAACAGGCAGCAAGTGCTAAGGGGGCGGGGGTTAAATAAATAAAATAAATCTTTAAAAATAAACCAAACCTAGTAATCTGGAAAAAAAAAAAAAAAATCTTAATCTTTTTAGATGAATCTCACTTACTATTATCTCCTGCAAATTTTAAGATTATAAACTGGGTCGGGGAACGGGGATAAAAGCCAGCTTTCAGACCCTTTGCTTTGTGTCTCATTTACCAGATAAAGTTCATCTCCTAAAGGCCTAGGTTTCTCCATTAGCATTTTCTTGGGTTGATCCCACAGACTGCTCGTCCTCTGGTGCACTGGAGGCCAGGCACTCCGCAAGGTGGTCTTTCCTGACTTATTTGAACACACTCACCAAGGGGTGCCTCTACCTCCGTCGGACTTGGAAGAGCACACTCTTCCAGCTCTGTCCTTTGTTCCACCTCACACTATCTCTAATCCTGCTGTCCACTATTTGGTTTTCCACCTTTTGTGTTCAGCTCTGGTCTTATCTCCTTTACATCTTCTCTTGACAGCTCCAATTAATATCAGTCTCTCCCTCCTCTGAACTCTGTTTTATGTTTTAATTTTGTTTGTATATGGCTTTACATGACAGGCTCCTTAGGAGCACTAACTATTTTTACTTCTACATCTCCCACTTGTAACATAATGCTTTTGTACATCTTATTTAATTGAGTAGAAGGATAAAGAATCGTCAATGGGCTCTTTATGTTTCCTCTGTCTATCCTCCCATTTCTGGTGGATTGAGCTGAAGGTTGAGAACTACTGGTTTAGACATTGGTTATCTTACACTTGGGCTATTGTGATAGTTTTTAAACTAGTCTTTCTGCTCCCATTACCTATCTTTAATCTTCTCCATGCAGAACTGACAAAGTAATATTATTAAAGAAACATGTTAATTATGGCAATCCTTTGATAAAAGTTCTGCTGATTTTCTCTATTGCCTGTTGAATAAAGACCAAATTCTTTAATCTGGAATCTATAATCAGGCCCAACCTACATTTCTAACCATACCTATTGCTACTTGGTGTGTTGTTGGAACCCAGGCTCAGGGACCACAGAGGCTCCCAGCAAACGACTGCTCTATTGCCTGCACTACTCAAAGGGTCCAAGAGAGCAGGGGGAAAAGATACCACCTTGGCCAGTCCCTGGGGAGGCCGCCTGCTCAGGCCAGGGTCGATGGATGGCAGCTCTGCATGGCTCTCTTCACAGAGATGACAGACACCTGCACTGACAGTGCTGAGCTTTGATACGCCCCAGGGGGTGGGAGCACTGCCACTGAGCAAATTTCATGCCCTGGAAAGCAGCTGGTGTTGGCTAAGAGTAAACACCTCCGGCTGCCTGCAGTCTCTTGGAAATAGAAATATACCGAATACCTGAATGCAAACAAACAAGAGGGGAAAAGGAGGGGGTAGAGGAGGGCTGGGAGATGGTGTGCCCTGGACTGCCCCAGAACTACTCAGCTAAATATAAGGGAATATTTTCCACTCAAATTGAACTACCCCCTGTTTCCTGCCTATGCTTGTATTTTCCAAGCCATTGGTCTTGCTACTTCGTATACCAGCAGTATGTTCTCTCAACTCGGCTGATCAAACTTTAAAACACCTCAGCATCCTCTAAGGCCCACTTCCAGTGCCACCTTCTCTGCTTCTTCCTTCTTCCTCCCAAATATTCACTCATATTCATTAACCCTCACCTTTTACTAAGCTCTTATCACATTTCAGCGCTTATGAAGCATTTGGCTCATAGGACATGCATCTTTTTTTTTTTCCTTGAAAAAGTACCAGAGATTGAACCGAGGACCTTGTACATGGCAAGCAGGTGCTCAACCACTGAGCTATACTTGCTCCCCAGGACATGCATCCTGCATTATTATTTATATTAAGAGTTTCCAAATTCCCATGACTCGTTTTCCAGTACCTGCTATAACATGGATGAACCATGAAAACATTTTGCTAAGTTAAAGAAGCTGGTTGTAAAAGATCTCACATTATTTAACTCCATTTTACATGAAGTATCCAGAATAAACAAATCCATACAGAAAGTAGATTAGTGGTCGCTTTAGGACTGTGGGTGTGGTGTGGTGGGCGAGTTGGTGGAAGGAGGGATAGAAGGATTATAGCTAAAGGTGATGAAAGTCTTCTAAAATTGACTGTGGTGATGGCCGCATGTACCTGTGAATATACTAAAAACCATTGAATTGTACACTTTAAATGAATAGGTTGTATGGTATGCAAATTATATCTCAATAAAGCTGTTATGTAAAAAACATAAACACCAAAACAACAATGAAAGTGTCCACAACCTACCAATGTCTTCTTGAATTTCTTGAATCAAAACTGGCAAGATAATCAAAGCCTAAAATGTGAAGCCCAGGGAATGTTCAGGCATGTCCTTGTTGTTAGTCCTTTGCCCTCAATTCATTCTCATTCCCTCGGCAGAAACTGTGCTCTACTTTCCCTGCTTCTGCATTCTTATCTGACATTGAACTCAGTGACTTATGGATCCACAGAACGCTATTGACTTGCCAATACTAATTCTCTGTTTTTAACCAGTTCTGTCAGGTTGTCAAATCGGGAAGTTTTACTATAAAGAATTATGCTTCTGGTGGTATGTATACGAGAAAATCCCATGCTTCCTAACTTTGAGAACACTAGAATGGTGTCAGTTTCTGCAAGCGCCCTTCAACTGTAGCCAGGAGGGTTGCATGAAGGAAAGTGTGTGCACACCATGACTTTTTGTTGTTGTCAGTGGTATCCGGTTTTCTTTGCTCTCTCAGACACGTGCTAAGATCATATTGAATTGCTGAATAGTTTTTTACTTGAGAATTATATAGACTGTTCTATATAAACTCAATTTCACTTTTCTTATTATTTCGTCTTTTAAGTATCACAGAATTTGTGAACCTCTCAACCCTTTCTGTGCTCAGAGGGTGACATCTTAACCCTTTAGCCTCTTTAGTAGGAAAACATCGATGACCTGACATAATGTTTATCAAAAACAATAATAGTGATAACAAGGAAATTAATATTAACATTTATTGAGCACTTTTTATGTACCATTTCACTACATTCTATCAGTATCTAGTCTATTATGAGGCCTATTTCTTTGGTGAGTGAACCAAGCCTTGGAGGGCTGAGCTATTTGCCCCATGTTAAACGGCTAGTTAATGGTGGAACTAAGATTTTAGCCTAAGCTGTCCCACCAGTGCTTTTCACCCCTGCCAATATTCAAGTCTAAGTGGCTTGGATTTTTCTTTGCACGGTTGAAGGAAATTAGACCTCTAGATGCAGACTTTTACATAATGAATGTCCATGTACTGAACATCTTCTTTTGCCCCTGTAGACCCTATACTTCTGCACTCAGTTTTGTGCCCCAAGAACTACCTTGGATTACACAGATGGTCCCCTCACCCTTTGACCTCAAGGGGAGCACTAGCCGGTGTATTAGTCAGCCAAAGAGGTGCCGAGAAATATAACCAGAAATCTATTGGTATTTGGGGTAAAAGCTTACAGTTCCAAGGCCCTAAAGAGTCCAACTCAAGGTACCACAAGAAGTACTTTCTCACCAAAATCAGCTGCCACGTGTTGAAGCAAGCTGGTCGCTGATCTCTGCCTGGTCTCTCCTTGCCCTCCAGGCTTCCAGTCCTCCCTCTCCTGGTTAGGGCCCATCTCTCAGGGCTTCCTATATCAGCCACAAACTCTCAGGCAAATGGCTCATCTCTCCCCGGGCACTTCTCCTTTTTCTCACAAAGTTCTCTCCTTTTCTCATGTGTCTTCTTAGGTGAGTGTCCATTTATATAGGCCCACCAAGGGGGCAGGGACTCAACCTGAGCCACGCCTTACTGATGTGGTCGAATCAAAGCCCTAATCTTAATCAAGGGCCCCTCAGCTGTATCCAATACAATCAGGGTATCACACCCAGAAATGAATAGTTTACAAACAATCTTTCTCTTTGGGGGCTTCATAAATAATCTCAAACTGCCCCCGCAGGGCCTGGGGGGAGGAGGAGGAGTGAGGTCAGGGTACTTATTCCCCCAGCTGCCTTCTGCCAGTCTCTGGCCCTGGCCAAGTCCCACCCACACAGGGCCAGCTCTGCACGCCTTCTCCGTCTCTGATAACCGTTGCCTCCCTTCACCGCTTTGGGGATGGGGTGTTAACACCTGCTATGCCAGCTGCAAGAATCGCACTGAGCCCTTGTGGTTTCCCTACACGCTGCCCACACCTCTGTGAATAGGCCCTTGATTTGACGCTCTCTGAGTTTTCCTGTTACGAGTATGCCGTTTGTTTCCTGCTGGGGCCCTAACTGATGCAGCCCCTCTGGGTGACCCCCATCCTGAGCTGGCTCTATCCTCAGTTTGCACCCATGCCTCACCTACTGCTTGGGCACACTCTACTCCCTTCCACAGGAGAGGGACATTCAACCCTGGTTCCTTCACGGATCCTGCAAGCTCAAGCAAGCCTGTGCCCAGGGTGGTGGGCCTGGGGAGAGAGCAAAGGAGCACCAGGGCCTCCAATTCTGGTTCCATCGTCCTGCTTAGGAGGTGCCTCATTAACTCATAACAACTCTCAAGGACATGCATTAGTTATTTTCTCAGCAACAACATAGAGGAGCCTAATCTGAAGAAAAACACTTCCCTATTAGCAAGGCTTTGGCCTAGACCTGCAGAAACAGTGGGTCTTCATTAACGTGCCTAAAATTTATTTTCTGCTCTGACTGGGGGCCTGGGAGCATGAACAAAAGGTCCTAATAGTTTTAGTGACTCCTTGAATAACATTGCCAACTGTGATTAAATTCCTTTTATTCAGAATTTGGGGGTGGGGATTTGGGGAGATGGTCTCTGATTCCTTCGTTCTTCCTCGTTTATAAGTAAACTGGGATTAGCAGTCTTGTTTCTTTGGAAACTCTTGTTTCTTCCTGCTTTGCCTTTCCTCCCAAATTCTGAAGTAAATATGGAGTCCTAAGGAAGATCTTCAGGGAGGTACCTAATTCAGTTTTTTAAGGGTCAAGATATTTTCTTAAGCTGGGAAGTGATTTTCTAGGTGCAGGAAATGTGTGTGTAAAGGCTCTGAGGCAGGAGAAAGCTGAGCAGTTTGGGAAACTGAACACAGGGCTATATGATTCACTGGGTCTACCTGGTCCCAACATCCTAAGGTACCAAAGGTGAGATGATCAGCTGTGGAAACAGCAAAGCCATGTCGGTTGTTCAGAGCTGGCATCTGTTGAGGATGGTTAGTGCCTTTGCTTAGGGTGACCAGCTGACCTTGTTTAACCAGGACTATCTCAGTTTTAGCACTAAAAGTCTTGCTTCCTCGGAAACTTGTTAGTCCCAGACAAATCAAGACAGTTGGCCGCCCTGTGCTGCAATAGCAGTTAAATATTTTGAACGTCACTCCTGCAATTATATATATATATGCACACACATATGATGTATCCTTGTTTTACAAGGTTCTATCTTTAATAGTGTTCTTGCCCTTTTGGTTTTGAGCAGGATTTCTAACTCAGAGACTGCGTTTTCAAGTAGCTTCTAAGAGGACCTCCTCTCACCTTGACAGCCTAAAGTTTTTCTCCATAAATGTAATCTCTGAAGCATCTTGAACTTTCCTTTCTGACTATCAGAATGAGTTTCCCTCAAGGATCTTTGAAGAACTCTCTTCAGACTTTTCTGCTTAAAGAAAATTCCTTTTTAGCCTAGGAAGATGTCATCTGCCTTAAAAGAAGTTCTGCTATGACAAGAATGGTTGATGGCTGCTCCAGAAATTGTAAGTTTGTTTTAGTTTCAATTTTAGTCCCTGAATTACGTCTTTAATATAGACCAATTTGCAAGAATAGCCGATATCCCAGCTGACTTCTGTGGCAGGCAGAAGTGTTCTTTTTATCTGCCGCTCTCTGAGCCAAACAGCTGTGCTTTGAATCTGCTCAGGAGGCAGCTGCGGTGTGCCGCGATCCTGCTGAAACTCTTTCCTACTTCCATGCCACACCTGGATGCACAGAATGTCACCAGACCAGCCAAACCAGGTGATGCACATTGCAAAAAAGTCCCTCACCACTCCTTCCTGAAACGCACAGGCAGCTATAAATGACTTACCAAAATATGAACATCGAGTTTGAATTTGAGGTCTGTGGTATGACTGCTTAATGTAAAGACACATTCCATGTTTGGAAAAATTTTACTTTGCTATAAACCAAAACCTTCATCTATAACTCTAGGAGGGTTGGCAATTATCTCCAAGCCTGCAGAATCGTCACTACCACCGCCACGGCCACCATCATCACTCTGCTGGAAAACTGGCTCTGTAAACACAGGATGAGCAGCTTTCCAGTTTCATGTCCCAAGGTGTACCTTTTATGCTCTTCTCCTGTCCCCAAAGTTACATTTTTCTGTGTCTTAGCTTCGCCAAGCCCATACCAATAGAGAAAAGCTAGAAGTTTCCCTCTGCTCTGGCTCCTATTCTTTCTGTTTAACATTATTTAATTAATCCAACAAAATATTTATTGAGCTCAAACCATATGCCAGACAACAGTGATGGCATCCCTGCCTCTGTGTCTGTTGGTGGCAATTTCAGACCAGCTTGGGAGGGATATTTTGGGGAAGGTGCTAGTCAACCCATATTATATATTTGAAACTTCTAGCCCTATTTTTTACCCCAGAGTTTTGAGGAGGAAACCTATATAGTAATTAGGTTCATGAAGAAATTAGCCTCTTTCTTTTCACAGAGCTGTATACTTGTAGAGTTGGAAAGTGACACTTTCCCAATTCTGTCATTGTTCCTTTCTTCTCACTAACTTCTGTGTGTTTGTGGTTATTTGCCTCTCTGCCTTCTCCTGGAGACTGGGTCGGGGCCTTATTAATCATATTAGTTCCAACATTTAGTTTAGTACAAAGTGTACAATCGGTGCCCAAAAATTGATTGATAAACAATTGCAAGAAGGAACAGTTCCAGAAAGGCGAGTGAGTTTCTCAAGGTCAAAAACAATTGGTGGTAGATCTGAGACTCAGATTCAAGTTCCCTGCCTGGCTGAATGGAGAACGCCTTCTATTACATTATTTGTATCAAGCTTAGAAACTATCGCTGCCGATGCTAAGCTGGTGGGAGAGCTTCCTTTAGGAAGAGATCTGGGGGTGAGGGCAGGTTGTAGAGATGGAGTGAAAGAAAGCAACAAAAGATGCATTTTAAAGTTTAAAGGTTCCAATTTAAAGATTATGCTTGAGGTTACTTAAGTTTTACTCCTTAACAAATAGATGTTTGGCTTTTCCTCCTTGATGCCACCGAGGTCGCACGCGTGAGGCCGCTCCGACGCCGCCGAGATGCGCTACTTCGCCTCCTACCTGCTGGCCGCCCTCGGGGGCAATGCCTCCCCCAGCGCCAAGGACATCAAGAAGATCCTGGACAGCGTGGGCATCGAGGCGGATGACGACCGGCTCAACAAGGTCATCAGTAAGCTAAATAGAAAAAACATCGAAGATGTAATTGCCCAGGGCATTGGCAAGCTGGCCAGCGTGCCTGCTGGTGTGTCCGTATCCGCTGCCCCGGGCTCTGCCGCTCCTGCTGCTAGCTCAGCCCCAGTTGCAGCAGAGGAGAAAGACGAAAAGAAGGAGGAATCAGAAGAGTCAGATGACAACATGGAATTTGGCTTGTTCGATTAAATTTCTGCTCCCTTGCAAATGAAAGCCTTTTTATGTAAAACAAAACAAACAAACAAACAAAAAAATAGATGTTTGGTTTCTACTATATACCACACATTAGGGATAGATATGCTGCCTGTAGTTTTTAATAATAACTCCCAAGATGGGATAGTTGATTCACTGTGATTTTTCCATGAATCAGTTGTCTGTTAAAACAGTCTCTTCTCCTCTACCGTTCTCTTGAAAACCTCTGGGACATGTCCTCAGATTTCTAGAGCTATTTGGAGCACATTTTGAAAATTTCTAATGTCTACCCTTTCATTCGTCATTTAGGAAACTTAGACATCTTAGGGACTAATGATTTGCTGTCACAAAAGATTGTGGACTTGATCCCCAGCCTAGCTCTCTTCTTACAAAGCCTTAAGCTAATGCTTAAAAGACAGTTATTGTGGGTTTTCTGTGTTACTCTCACTAACACATAATTAGAACCACATAAACCCAGAAATGAGAAAACCCAGAGTTAGCTGAAACAAGGCTCAAAGACTGGGTAAAGGGCATGAGTCAGATAGACAGGTCCAGGCAGACTAGCTGAGTCACAATGAATTACTGCCTCCTTATCATGAAAGCACCTGACAAATCGAGGGTTTCTAAGTTGGGTGAAATTAAATTAAAAGAAAATACCTAGTTGAATATAGGAAAGCTGCAAGAGGAATTTTTTTTTTTAAATCTATGTATTTTTTTTATTAGAGAGGATGTAAACTTACAAACAATCATGCACATATGCAGAATTCCCATACAATACTCCTCTGCCAACACATTACATTGTTGTGGAACATTTGTTACAGGCTATCAGATGTCATCAGACTATTATCACTAGCTATGGTCTATAGTGTACGTTTGGTATATTTGGTATTTCCATACCCACCTCTTATTAACACAATGCTTTGATGCTGATGCAAGAATATTACAATGTTGCTGTTAAGTAAAGTCCATAAGTTACATTAAATGTATTTTTTTCATGCATCTCCATATTCTTACCACTTTGTAACAGTGATATACATTTGTTCTAGTTCATAGAAGGACATTCTTGTATTTTCACTGTTAACCACAATTCTCATTCAACTCTAGATTCACCATGTTATTCAATCCCTAGATTAAACAATAAGTATTTATATTTTAAAGTCTTCTAATGAGAAATCTATCCAAATACTCCCTGAATTGAAACTCTACCCTAGGCTTTATCCTGATATAAAAATATTCAAGGTCTTAGTATGTTCTTATAACTGTTGAAATAAAATGAAATCCCATTTATCTTTTTTCTTTTTTATATTCTTTTCTAATTTTCTCCATTTTACATTTTGGATTCCACCCCACCCCCATATTTAGAACAGCCAGTGGAAAGGGAGAAGGTGAAGAAAGCTGCAGATCACTGTCATCAGGTCTTAAATCATGGATTTTACACCCAAAAGCTTTGTGTTAGTGGTACCATAAGGAATAGTGCAATTAGGATGATGACCCTGAAAGAAGGGGGCCCAGAAAAGAGAGCGACAGGCAGAAGTAGAGGAGCAAGGACAATGGAATACCTGTTTTAAGAGGAATGGGACTTCTCTCATTGTCCCCAGGAATCATTAGGAAAATTGAGGAAGGCATTATATCTTTTTTACTTTGAAGGGAAGAGTGAGTACAGATGGCTGTAGATGTTGAGGACACTAAGCTTATATATATTATTCATTATATGTATATGTGTTTATTTTTTAATAAAATGGTATCTCATTGTATTTATAATTTTATATTCTGCTTTTAAAAAATTAATATCATTTTACAGGCATTGTCTTATATTTTTATTCTTTATAAACTTTATTTTTGTTGGCTGTGTAATGTTTTTGTTTGTGTACTTTGGGCTTTTTTGTTATTAATTTTTAATTTTACTGTTTTGTGGTCAGAGAAGATATTGAGGCCCTGAGGCATTTATTGGGTTTTTCCTCATCACCAAATTTAAGGTAAACACACACACAGAACTAATATAAATTAGATCAAATTTATCATCTTATTTTTTCATCTACTTGGCGTATTTCTAAGAAAGATGTATCAAAATCTCACATTTTAATTGTAAAATTTTCCATCTCTTATTGTATCTCTATTAGCTTTTGTTTTTTGGTTTCATGGCTGTGCTCACAGTGCATGAAAGTTTACAATTCATATGTTCTAATGTGAATTATATGGTTTGTATATTTCATCTATATAAAATATGTCTCTTTTGTACCAGTAAATGCCTTTTCCTTAAAATTCTATTTTCGTCTAACATTAGTATTGCAGCACCTACTTTTTTTTTTTAACCAAATTTGTCTGATACATCTTTTATATTCCTTTATTTTTAACTTACTTGTGTAATTTTGTTTGTTTTAAGGTCTGTCAAACCTTGGGCTACCTACCTCTCTCTGCCATCTCATAATTTTGATCATTTTTTTAATTCCAGTAAGAGAAATTCCATGTGATAAAGATCAGTCAAATGGTTCACGTGCTCTTTATTTTATGTTCTACACAATGCTCAAATAATATGAACCACATTGTGATAGCTCTCTGTCTGAAGGTAGGAATCCTTAATTAACCCAAGTACTCCTGAACTCTGGTGCTGGCCCTCCTTACTCAGTGACTGGTATTTGAAGGAGCAGACAGCAGAAGAGCCTTGCCCTCAGCTCACTGAATAGATAACCTGCTTTGTGTCTTTAGAAGCTCTTTTGATTATTTTATCTTTGGTGTTTGGAAATTCCTCTATGATTTCTCTATGAATATTTTTCAATTTTCTTGCCTGAAACTCAGAGTCTTTTTTTCTAAAGAAAGATATGTGGTGAATCTTCAGCTCTGGAAAAATTTCTAACATTCTTAATTTGATCTTCTAACTCACTAAGTTGTTCTTCAGCTACGTTCAGTCTGCTATTCAGTATACTGATTGAGTTTTTATTTTGCCAATTATATATTTTAAAAAAAATTTACAGCTTCAATTCTTCTTAAGTATCTCCAAATAAAATAATTACACTGATGTGGTACTTTGCAGGTTTACATCCTGGCTGATATCTATTCTAGGTATTGAAATTTATAAAAACTTACACTTGGATATGGCTATAAGTTATAATTCTGGCTTTTTACTTCCCTTTTCCTTCATGGAATGCAGTTATGTGGTCTGGAGCTTTAGTAGCTCTCTTGCAATCATTAGAACTAATGCCACACTCTTAAGGTTGGCAGAGCAAAGAGATGACAAGAGCATAGATTCTTGATGACGTCTACAGTAGCTTTGGACTACCAACCTCCAACCTTCTCTTTATGTGACAAAAAGAAACTTCTAATTGTTCAGTTCACTTTTGGTTAGATTTTCTCTTACACATAGCCATTTGTACTCCCTGACTGATACAGTTGATTTTAAAGTTCTCTTCTGTTTGCTCTATTAACTTATTAGTTTTTTATAGATCTTCTGCTTATTGACTTTGGTGCTCTTCTTTCATAATGTTGGTTTTTGTCAAGTGATTCACAATTCTTATTTGACGGCTCATCACTTCATTTAAGAACCCTTATCTGCCTTTCTGCAGAAATGACCTTTTTCTTTCAATAATGATTGCTGGGGAGAGGTGACATGTGATGCTAGGAAGGGGCTAATATCTGTTATCACTTAGCTCTCTAGCAACCACCTGGGGCCCAGGCCTGCTTTGCTGGCCCCACTCCAAAGCCTTCCTTGTAAGGGGCAAGGCCATAGCTGCCTGCTAACCAACACAAACAAGGAAGGGATTCATGGGGCCGTGAGGTGAGTGGTCTACCCAGCCATCTTCTCCAATTAATTGATTAATTAAGCAGCCTAATTAATCACCAAAGGTTTCCCTGGAAAAATAAGCCTTTCTCAGAACTGTTTTCTCCTGCACATGATAAGGATTGTACTTTCCCCTTGTATTTTCGGTTTGAGGATCTTATCTGATCAGCTTGTTATTTCTCAGAACTGTCTCAAAAGCTTTGGTCTTCTGATTATATGCTTTTTTATGTTTCTGGGCTGTTACAGATGTATTGTTTTAATTCAGGTGTTCTCAAACTTTAGCCTGCATCAGAATCACCTGAAGGGTTTGTTAAAGGAGATTGCTGGGCTCCACCCCTAGTGCTCCTGTGGGGAGGGGCTCAAGATATTTGCATTTCTAGTAAATTCCCAGGTGATGGTTTGTGGAACCACACTTTGAGAATCACTGTTTTAAATATCATTTTTCTAATTTAATGGGCTTTCAGAAAGGAGTACAATGTGATTTATCTTACTGATCTAATTTCAGAAGTTTGATTCATTTTAATAAATTTTAACTTTTGCAGTCCAAGGTTCTAATAATTGGTTGTTCAAAACTGATGGGAAGACCAACTAAAATGCTGGTTTTAAGTAACTCCCTCCATGCTTCCTGCCCATTTAAAATTATTCCAAATCTTTCTTGCACTCCTGAGTGAGCTTATACCCCTTGTTGCCTTCTGGGTCACAATATTTTTAAATAGTTCAAATTTTGAAAGAAAGAAAAAATATATTTTTTAAATATGTCTTTGAATATATAAATATATGGTGTGTATGAACAAAGATTTGGATATCTAAACATTGTTTGGGAAATCTGTTTCTACAAGATTAATGGGCCTCAAAATGCTATGTATCAGCCAAATTTCTATAGCACTGTCTGAGACTGACTCAGGTAATTTAATCATTTCCTGAAGCCAATCCAACTCATGGTTTTCCCAAAGTAGCCAATGGTACCTGAGACATGGGCTAAATCTATATTGCTTTCTTTTGTCTTATCTCCTGTTTCTATTTTCTTCCTCAGAATTTATTTTTAGGCATGGCCACAGTATTACATGCTAGTTTTCAAGATTAAATGTTCATATCTGCTTTAATCTATGTTTTAGAGATCCATGTACAAGAATAATTTGTATGCTCATATCTGTATCATTAGGACATAAAACTTAATGAAAGAAATTGCGCATATTAGCCTGTATGGTTTGTTTCAACCTTGAGGCTTCTCTCCTACTTTATAAACAAGGCAGCCCTCCTTCCTCCTGAGTCTCCTTAACTTAAATGTGCTCTGAGGTTATCTTATTCCCACTACCTGTCATTGAGTGCTAAGCTCAAATACTACCTATTTTGAGGTCTCAGTACTTTAATTTAATTTGCAAGTAATTATTACCCCTTGAATTTGAAATGCACAGTTCTTTAAGTGCAAAAATCACACTCAAGTGAATCAGCTTGCATATAAATATAAACAGCCTTAGAGTAAAGGAAATCTAAATTAACCAATCTTGTATTAGCTGCAATCTAAACATATGACACATATGTTTTAGGCTGCAGCATTCCTACTATAACCTAACAACTAAAAATACTACCTATGTGCTTGAGGGTTAGTTATGGCTGTCATGGGAACCATAATTTTGAACTTGATGTTTGTGGCATAAATCTCAGCTCTGTTTCTGCTAAGGCTTTCACTTAGGCAGAACAATGTTTTCGAGGATCCTTTGCATATTGTAATAATGGCATTTGACCTGATTCTGAGCAATTGAAGTCACCATCTAATTTTTTAAAGATATAGCTGTGTATCAAGAGATCACCTGGAAAGCACAGGACACCAGCAAGGAATCCAATTGCCTGAATTGCAGTGTCACTACACAGAGAAAGACAAATTGAGTGGACTTTGATGCAAATGAATTTTCTAGATGAAATAAATGAAGAAAGAAGAGGAATAACATCTTGTAGATCTTTGTGGACTATGAACTATTTGTACAAAGATAGCATTTATCTTGGGAATAGCCTGTGAGCAAAAACAGAAAGCTATTTTTTTGAGGTACTGTGGCAATTTGGTATAGTTATGAATTCCAAAAATGGATGTTGGATTATGTTTGTAAACTGGTCTGTTCCTCTGGGCATGGTTAAGTTATGATTAGGGCTTTGATTGGGCTACATCGGTAGGACATTCAGAGATAAAACTACACGGTAGAGCAGAGGAGTTAGTTGGAGTTTTGAGTTGGAGTTCTGATGCTGAGTTGTAATGCCAGAGCCCAGTGAAATAAGCACACAGAGGAGTTTGGTTGTGAGGAAGGAGAAAAGGCTCCTGGAAAAGAGATGAGCCATTCACTTGATAGTCTACAGCTGGCCTTGTAGAGATAGCAGAGGAGCTGAGCCCGGAGACAAGCAAGCCCCGGGAAGAGAGGAACACAGGAAGCCTGAACCCTTGCAGATGTCGGCAGCCATCTTGCTCCAACACGTGGCCATAGACTTTGGTGAGGGAAGTAACTTATGCTTTATGGCCTGGTAACTATAAGCTTCTACCCCAAATAAATACCCTTTATGAAAACCAACCAATTTCTGGTATTTTGCACCCAGCACCCCTTTGGCTGACTAATACAGGTACTGTGGTTGGGGATTGAACCCCGGGAGCTACATGGGCTCCCCTGTTTTGTTTTGAACATTTGCAGTATCTGGGAGTGGCCCTGAAAAAAGGGTTCAATCTCTCCTAACACTAGTCCTGAGTGCTGAAGGTGTGAACCTGTGAAATGAAGGTGATAACACCTACCTTTCTGGGTTTAGATGAGGTGATATGGGTGTGGTGCATAGCACAGGTCCTATGCCTGCCACATGTAGGCAGTCCTCAAAAAGTGACTAGTATTGTTGAAGAAACCAATGCAAAGAAAGACAATAATGACCACCAAAGGAGACATAAGCCTAGTTAGGGCCAATTTCTTATCTGTGTTACAACAATAAACAATGCTTTAAAGAATGATCTTGTGGTAATATTGCATTTAAAAAGTAAATAAAATGGAGGAGGTAGAGAAAAATAACATTTATTGAACAATTACTTTGTGTTAAGCACTTTGTGTATTATTTATCTATTGCAGCGTAACAAAATACCACAAAAATTAGCAGCACACACAAAAAACCACATTTATTTTGTTTCTGTGGGTCAAAAACCTGGGCATGGTTTGACTGGGTTCTTTGCTTCAAGGTCTCACCGAGCTGTCGTCAAGGTCAGGGATGCGGTCTTATCTGAATGATCAGCTGGGAAAGGATTTGCTTCCTGCTGTTGTTGGCAGAATTCAGTTCCTTGAGAGTTGTTGGACTGGGACCTCCATTCCCAGCTGGTTGTTGGCTGGAAGTGCTGTACATCCTTGGTCACATCAGCTTTCCCCCCCGTGGCAGCTTGCTTCATCAAAGCTTGCCAGCTGAGAAGGCTGCAGAGAGAGGCTACCAGCAAGACTGAAGTCTCAGTTTTATGTAACCTAAAAGATGAAAACATAAAAAAGAAGGGTATAAGAAAAGGGAGGGCAGAATCATCATGTTAGGTCAATTTTAAAATGTGGTAATGTTACTGAGCACTGAAAACAGGTATTTGATCTCACTTGTTTAAGTAAAAAAAGGAATAAGTGTTCCCGTTGAGAATAATCCACTTGTGTCAATGAACATGCATTGCTTTTGTAGTTTATAAGGAAAATTTTATGTAGTATTATAAAAGAGAGTGATATGTTTATGTTTTTGACCCAGCATTTCTTTCATTTAGGATATTATGAATTATTATGAGAAAAAATAAAGTTCTGTGGTTAAATTGATAAAATAGTGAGCTAAGCAATTTCTGTATTGCAGCATCTGTCAGTACCTTTCCTGTACTAGTATACTTAATGAGTACTCATTTAATATACATTGTGATTAGTGGAGCAGGAATGATTCTTCACCTCTGGTTTAGGAAATATAGCCTAAACTATAAACTCCTGTGATCAAGTAATTCCTAAGGTTGAGAACTCTGTCATATCTAATTTGCATGATATGTGGTACAATGTTCCATCCTTCCCACACGCTCAGTAATTGCTTACTGAAGAAATAAATGTAAGAGGAAAAGCTAGGGGGAGAGAGAAACAAGTTAGAGGAACAGTAATAGAAACAAAGCAGGGTAAAGATGGCTGCCTGCCCAGCCTTTCTTTCCCATACGTACTCTGGTCATCCCCACAGCCCTGTGCCTCCATTTTATGTTACATCCTTCCCACTTTATGACCCAAATTGATCTTATCCCAGCCCCAGGCTTCACAAAAGCACTTTTTTCCCCATCATCACCCTCCACTACTTCCTGTTTTTGCTGGTTGCTGAGTCCAGATCTAGCTGAAGTTGAAGTTCTCATTTAACTCCCAGCTAGAATCTGATAGATTGACCGAAACCCTTTCAGTACTTTACCAAGCGTTCAGGAGAGCCCTTGAGACAACTGCTCTCCTCCGCTCCTATCCTCTATCCTAATATATCAAATGTGAAGGATTGCTGTGACTTATTACCCAAGGTGTGCTGCAGAAAAATCTGCCCTGGCCTAGTTTGAATAATATTTCAAAGAAGGTTCCCTGGATTATCCTGATCTAGATAATGATCTCTTTCAAACACTTACCCGATATTTTCAAGTCAGGTTCCTTTGTTACGTTCAGTGACTCACCTCAGCCCTCTGTCCCTCTCCCTTTTCCCACTCTACTAGGCAATAGAGAGATTTACACTAAATAGCTGAACAGGGGAGGGAGCACTTTATTTTAGAATTTCTACCGAAGGTGGGATGACAGTCAGGAATGGAAGAAATCCTAGATAAACAAGACCACCCCTCTTCATTCTAGAAACAAGGCAATATCTTCTATTGAGGACCACAGCCAAATATTATCACTGACAAGGGTAGAGTGCTGAGGTTTATAAGAATGTAGTGAAGACAAGAAGTTAAAAAAGTAATACTAAAAAAAAAATAAAGTCATCAAAATGGCAACTGTTGTGATGCAAATTAAACTTATATAGATGTAGAAACTCACTAGGAGCTCTTTAGAGCTCTCTGGTAAATGTGCATTTAAGTAACAATAGTCAATTTTCCAGGAAATGTTTTGTTGTATATTTTGATGTGGACCTTTTGAATAAAGCAATCAAAAATGTTCTGACAATGGACAATAAAATTGCAACTTGAAAAAAACTAGCAATTGAGAGAAACCAGCTTGATAAAATATGAAGATGGTCAAGGGAATTCCAACTATTTGCTTTCATGCTAGACTCTCTGGAATATTCCAAGAGCACTGTTAGGAGAACAATTTCTGACATTTAATTCAAGTTCCCAACATGTACCTGACTCTTTGGGTACTTTGGCGAAACCCTGAAGGTTTGATCAAGAAGTCTTGTTGAAGCAGGCTAGTTGAGGGGATGAGAAGACGAATCTGGGACCTAGCAGGAAACCACGGCCGTGAAACATATGGCCATGGAATCCCGCCTGGAGTCCCCCTGAGGGAAAAAACCCCACAAGAAGGCTGCTGGAAGAATCCCCTGAAAATCCCCCATTTAGAATGGGATTCTGTCCAGGATCAAGGGAAAGCCTGAATATTCTCAAAAGTCCTTATCTTTGGGCTCCCCGCCAGGGGAATTGACAGGTGGGCTAATCAATCAAAACATCGAACAACTGGGACCCATCTCCCGAACATTAGCAAGGGGGAGGAAATATTAATGGTTTAAAAAGCAAGCGCAAGGCTAAATCGTCCCTTTTTTTCCATTCTCTGCCTGGACCATCCCACAAGTATACCTGGGACCCATAATCTGTTATTTTCACCATTTCTCTTCTCTTCTCTCATTTCTTTAATAAACTACTGGCCTAACTAAACCAACATGTTCTTAAATTCTCTTATGTAACATAGCCGAGAACCTAGAGGAAATCCGGCAACATTTGGAGTAAGGTCGTGGTAGAAGAGTACAAAAAAGGCCACTGATTGATAGGCAGTACCTTTTTCCATCAATCAGTGGTGACTGCTGGCTGCTGTTTGCCTTCGAGAAACAGGACAAAAATGGATAAACTTCAGGAGCTGAAAAAATTACACCTCCTGGAAAACAAAGCATTCTGATCATGTCAACATTCACAGCTGTAGGGAGCGTGCCAAAAAATGTAGAGGCAATAGCCACAGCACGGTGAGGAGATAAATAGTGGGCAAGAACTGGACGGAAAGGCGGGGGACAAAATAAAAAGCCATATAATGGTGAAGGAATACAGGATGGTTAAAGAGAAACAAAAGATTATCATTAATATGGTGTAGACACATGCAATGTTTATTTCTGTATGTAAACATCAAATTTGACAGCTATTTATTGAACCCTGAGTCATGTATAGCGTCTGAAGGATGCGATGCTACCCTTGTCCATTATATATGAGCTTAAGACTGTAAGTATATAAGTATGAGCTACTGAACCTATTTCCTCATATCTGCATAGTATTTTGAACTGTAAAGAGTCATGTTTGATTGTCACAGGGTTGTTAAGTTCAAAGTACTCACATTTCTTTTCCCCAAACCAAATGAAACCAAGAAAATGAATACATTCTCCTTATAAATCCAAAATTGTGAAGGGTCTAAAATTTTTACCCTTCTTGCAAGCTAACAAGTTATGTACATATAATGACAGTGGACACAAGACCCTGGATCAGAAATACAGGTCATTTATTACCCACAGCACAAACGGCAGCTTCATGCATTGGTTTCCTACATGCAGATGACCACAGAGTGGTGCATCCACTCATGCAGTGGGGGACGTCACAGGAGAATAATCCCCAAATTCTTCTGGGGCAGAAAGTCCTTTATTGCTGCTGGAGGACCTGGGCAGCCCTCCCAGGGTCCACCACCCTTCCCTTAGAATTAGTCCTTGAAACTTCCACACTTTCTACACATTGTTCTGGAAACAATTCTATGCGGTGCTCCTTTTAAAGATCATTTTTTTCTTTTCTTCTGGCTAAACTACAATCTATTTTTAGTTCCTAAGCCTACTATCACCCTTTCTTCTCCTGCATACTTAAAATGTTTGTAGGACTTGTCTTTAATCTTGCTTGATTTCTTTTCTTCTCTTATCAGTCTTGACTCTGCTGACAGAATTGTTTCACGGATGTCGTCTTTGATATTTAATCCAATATTTTACTTTTGTTTTTCCTAGCATGTTTTTCCCAGCATGTGCATGATGAATGTACTAGCAGTTGAGAATATTTATTTTGCTCTTTAAAATCTTTGGCTTTGTGCTGTCTATTGAATTTTCTATACATCATTTTAAAATAGGTTCCCCTGTGTTCTGATACATTGAAAGGACAGATCCCGACTCCCCCAGATAATTTCTCTTACATTTTCAATTTCCTTCAGTCCTGACAAGATTTTCTTATTTTTCATTGCCAAACCTCCTATTTCAGAAAGTTGAATAAATAAATGAAGTAGAGGGGCTGGTGTGGCTTGGTGGTTGAGCGCCGGCTTCCCACATATGAGATCGCGGGTTCAATCACTGGCCCCAGGTACCTCAAAAAAAGGAAAAAAAAAAAAAGAAGTAGAAATTCCTGTGTGAGTGTAGGCTGGAATTCAGACCACTATGAACTAAGAGGTGGGGGTCAGAAGAAGTGTATCCGCATGGAGTGAGGTAAGGGCTTTTTGAACTGTGCTCTAGGAGAAAAGGAGGAAGAGAATGAAGGGGATTACAAGGTTTGCTTCTTTGATAAGGGGATCCTTACCCCTGTCATGGGTGAGTCTTGTGGAGAGACGGTCTGCAGAAGATGCTGAGAAAACTGTAATCCCAAAAGGATTACAGCAACTCAAGGGCACAAATAGCCCCTCACTACCACCAGGGAGACAAAAGTGGCCAAGAAGGGAGCAGGGCCCTGTCTCCTCTGCAGGGAACTCACCTCCAGATCCTGGAGGGCTGCAGGAAACACACTTGATTTGGCAGCTCTAAGGTTGGCGTGGAGATTTGCCAAACGTCAGGAGGCTATAACCTTGCCATGGAAGCCTAGTGGCAAACTGCCCTAAAAGATTCCTTTTTTGTTGTATATACATATATTTTATTAGAGAACTTAATTTACAGAAAAATCATGCAGAAAATACATTATTAACCCCTTGCATTACTGTGGTATATTTGTTACAATTGATGAAAGAATATTATTATAATTGTACTATTAACTATAACCCATGGTTTACATTAGCGTTCCCTGTTTGTGTTGTACAATCCTATTTTAAAAAATATTGTTCTAGTAATATATATATCTCCTAAAATTTTCCCTTTAGTGTTGTGCTACCATCACCATCATCCATCACCCAAATTTTTCCAACACTCCAAATGGAAACTCTTTGCAATTTCAATTAACTCCCCATTCCCTACCCCCACCCTATCCCCTGATATCCTAAATTCTAGTTTCTGACTCTATGAATTTGCTTATTCTAATTATTAAATAAGAGTGAGCTCATGCAATATTTTTCCTTTTGTGTCTGGCTAATTTCACTCAACATGATGTCTCCAAGGTTCATTCATGTTATTGCATGTATCAAAATGTCATTCCCTTTTAATGATGAATGATATTTCATTGTATGTAAATACCACAATTTGTTTATCCACAAATCAGTTGGTGGACAATTGAGCTGCTTCCATGTTTTGGCAATTGTGAATAATGCCACTATAAACATTGGTGTGCAAATATCTGTTTGAGTCTCTGCTTTCAATTCTTTGGGATATATACTTGGAAGAGGGATACTGAGTCATATGGTAATTTTATACTTAATTTTCTGAGGAAGTGTCAAACTGTCTTCCACTGTGGCTGCACCATTTTACAATTCCCTTCCCTTTCCCACTTTGACTTCTTGGGTTCTACCTTTTAATCTTAACTCAGATTCTTCTTTCAGTTCTGTAAATTGTACCCTTTGGCATTCCTTTTTTTTCTAGCTTAGTTCCATCTACTTC
>JAQZBX010014055.1:12164-39167 GCA_029593785.1 Cabassous unicinctus | reverse complement strand
TATATTGTCTATGTGTGTTTTTGCAGTAAATCAGCAAAACTGAGTAATTATAACCGAGTTTTTATAGCCCAGAGAGCCTAAAATATTTACTATCTGGCCCCTTATAGACAAAGTTTGCCAACCTCTGCACCTAGAAGATCCTCAGTTTATATTAATTATAATAATTATTTCTTTTATCATCAGATCTACTCTGTGGTGAGAGTGGGAAGGAAAGGATGGAAGAGGATTGATAGAAGAGGGACCAGTGTTGCAGGTTAGAGGAACCGCAAGCTGGAATGGAACTGAACTTCAGTCTATGACTGAAACTTAATTAAGATCTGAAGAAATGCAATTTCAGTTTTTTTTTTCCTAGTTAGAAACTTTCACCGGCCCCAAGACATTTATTTCTTCTCCTAGAAAGTGCTATGCATCACATTCTCAATAATGGTTGTCATTGGCAGAGACCATGAAAATATTCCCTCAGAGCCAAATACTGCCATTCCAGGCAGTTTTGCCTGTGTTGATATTGATTGCAATTAAAACAAGTTATCTGAATCACTGGATTTCCTCTTGGCTGCACTCATTGCCCAGGGATGCAAATGGAAAGCCGGTTTCAAACCCACGATAGATATCTGGTTACTTACAACAAGGCTCAGGCAGCTGAGGTACAAACAAAACCCAAGTTCCAATCAATGTAGAAGGAAATGATCTTCATTTGCTCTGCATGATGTCATTCATCTTGAGCCTGACAAATTTCTAACAATTATTGACTGTGAAGCCTGGCAAATCTTATGAATTCATCTTATTTCTTATCAGGGCAGGTAGTCAAGCGTATCCCAAAACATTTGATTTGGTTCAGTTCCTTGTGTACATATCCTTTCTCTTCTTTTCTTTTTGTTCCATTATGTCAACCTCTGTGGGAGGAGTTTATGTGTTTGCACAAAGCACAGCATGATGGTGCTCTATGTGAGTGTTTGTGATGCGGGTTAGCATTTTAATGGCTATTCTCTTTTACCTGTTAGTTTAGAAGTGGTCTAATCCAGTGATCAAACTCCTCAGTTTCCACATAATGATTCAGCAATTTGTATCAGATTGGTGCTTTATAGTAGCAAAATAGATCTTTTTGTTTTGTTTTGTTTTTTACTTATTATCTATGCTCTTTTTTTAAAATATATTTTTTATTTTTAAAAGATACTTAGATTACATAAAATGTTACTTAAAAGATAAGGGATTTCCATATGCCCCACTCCCGACACCTCCCACTTTCCCCCACACTAACAACTTCTTTCATTAGTGTGGTACATTCATTGCAATTGATGAACACATTTTGGAGCATTGTCACTAAGCATGGATTATAGTTTACATTGTAGTTTACACTCTCTCCCACTCAATTCTGTAGGTTACGGCAAGATATATAATGGCTTGTATCTGTCATTGCAATGTCACTCGGGTGAATTCCAAGTCCTGAAAATGTCCCATATTGCACTTTTTTTCCCCCTCTCCCTGACTACAGCACCTCCAGTGGCCCCTGTCTTCACATTGATGATATAATTTCTTCCATTGCTAGAATCACAATAAGTCTATAGTAGAATACCAGTAAGTCTACTCTAGTCCATATTTTATTCCCCAATCCTGGGAAGCCACCTCTAATTGAGAGGGGGCTTTGATTCCATATGGCTGATGTATGGGACTCTCTTGCTTGCAGTTGTAGACTTTTTTGGTTCCTTGGTGTGGTGGTTGTCCATCCTCACCTCCTTGTTAGTTGTCCTGGATGCATCCAATGAACTGGAGTGTAGGTGTAGCAACTCCGTAGAGGCTCAGGGCCCAACTGGCACATGGACAGCTCAGAGATTAAAGTTTCTTGGACATACACCTACCAATTCCAGCACCAACTATAGGTTCAAATAAAAGGGACAGAAGAGGCATGTGTAGAGAAGTCACATCTGAGTCCAACTCTGTCACACTCAGGAGCACAAACTCCAAAGTAGGGTCCACTGGCAAGGCACCAAACTCTGGAGCTATCTGCCATGACCGTAGGACCTGGGTGTCTCTGTAGTCCTCAGGAGCCCCACTATTTGGCGTAGTATCTACCTTGTCCTTGTATGAGAACCTGCTGAGATGTGCATAAGTGTTACCTCTCTGATGACCTCCCAACTCACTTTGAAGTCTTTTAGCCATATACACTCATTTGTCTTTACCTTTTCTCCCTTTTATTCAAGGTCTTTTTCTAGTTGTATCACCAGCCAGTGCTTGGTAGTAATCCCTTGGTGCCAGGGAGGCTTATCCCCAGGAGTCATGTCCCTTGCTGAGGGGAAGGCAATTCATTTATATGTTGAGTTTGGCTTAGAGAAAGGCCACAGAAAAATAGATCTTTGTCATTCATAAAGGCATGTGACTTATAAGGCCAAATGTATAGAACATGTTAAAATTTATGATGTTGTAAATTCACATATTTGAACCATCAGCTTTAAGGTTTATATATTGGATTAAGTCACCTTGCTAGAACGTTATTCTAGAGGTTGACTCATTGTTTCCCAAACTACTTTCCTTTTGGCACACAGCTAGACTATATTTCCCAGCCTCCTTTCAGTTAGATATGGTCAATGAACATGGCAGAAGTGAAATGCAACTTTTGCAGACTAAGACCATAAAACCCTTCTACTCTCTTTCCATCTCACAGCTGAAAAGAGAGGGTTCTAAAGACCTAGAGGGGAGCAGAGTGGCAAGGTGGAAGGTGCCTGGGTTCCTGAATGAGTATGTAGAGCAGAACTTCTAGCCCCACTCCTTTGCCATCACCAACCCTCATTAGACTATGATGAAAACAAGAAGTAAACATTTATTGTGTTAAGTCACTGGGATTTGGGGGATATTTATTATGACAATCTAGCCTGACTAATGCACTGGCTTTCATTTTTGTATGTGGCATTGTTATTCTTTATTCAGCATCTTCACAAGTGTACAACATTCATGACATTATACTTTGCTGTACTTTATGGAACAGATGAGATGCAATAAAGGAATTTGGAAATGTTGAGGATTTGTGGAGATATGTGGACATGTCCCTTGAGAATATTAAGGCTATTATGTAGATATTCCTCCACATCATTCTTGTGTTGGAATGTCAGGGTGACAATGAGGGTATGATTTCTTAGTTCTATTTTACAAGCAGAATTTTTTGGTTAAAATCCCTATCCTCCCTAGGTAGGTCCATTATCCTGTATTTATTGAACCAAGTATAAATGAAATATGATACTTAATTATTGGGCAGAAGATGGCAAATGGTATCTTGGTATTACTGAACTGAAAATTTGTATTTGAGAGGAGTAGTGAGAATTGTATTAATGAGGAAAGTATGAGGGAGTTATTTTGCAGACAAGTAGTCTGGGTTAGTTGATTATATTATTGTCAATATACTTGTTGCCCCTACCAAGGCTGCCACTTTACAGTAGCTAATGAAATGAGAGAAAAAGTGACATGGACCATTTCCAAGCAAAAGTTTTAACAGCCCTGTGTGGTTTCTCTTTGTCCCTGGTTGGCATGATCTGGATCGGGCTTGCTCCTTCAGCCTTAGTCACAGAATGAGAAGGTTGTAGAGTCGAGTCTCAGACCCATTATGCAAATGAACATGAGCAAGAAATTAACCTTTATTAATAAAACTATGAAGATTTTGGGGGTCATTTGTTTTGGCCAGTTAACCTAAGTTGACTGGTACATTGGGGCTCAGAGAGTTCAGATAATTTGCAACATCACGGGACTAGTAAGTTGTGGAGCCAGGATTTGAATCCAGGAAGTCTAATTGCAGGACCTGTGCTTAGAACCACTCTTTTGTAGGAGGAAGAATTTTCTGGCCATTGTGTGTGGGGTGGCTGGAATAGGGAGAGACATTGATGGTCTGAATATGAGGTTATGAGAATTGGGAAGAGGATGCTCATTTAGGGGCTATGGTTTGTATAGAGTTGGTGCCTTGTAAAGGTGAATGAATGAATTTTCTGACTCCAGGTTCCAATGAGTGCTGCTGTCACCACCACATTCTGAGTAGGTCATTTTCTTTATTGCAGTTTTTTGCCCACAACTCATTGCTGGCAGGGTCGCTGAGTCACAGACAGCTTCCCTGAGGATGGCACCCCAGCTTTGGGAATGACTCACCCTGCACCATACACACAGGTGGAGGGCACCCTGCCCTTTTGCCAGATCCTCAATTGGCATTGTAGTGGCTCTTACTGCCTTTTCCCATCCTTTCCTTTGCGGGTTCATCACTGTCAACTCACTCTTTAACTCACTCTTTCTTCATGCTGCTTATAATGCCACAGTAAGGAACCCTTGTGGCGTTCTTTTCCCTCACCCTTTGCCTCACCCTTCCTTTGGACTGCATAAGGGGTTATTAAAAAATAGTCTCTCTTCAGTTTTACCAATGCAATTCTTTTCTGATGAGGTGTCATTTAGAACCTGGGAACACAAGCCCAGCCTAAATCCCTGCTGCCTAAATCCTCATGCTAGAAGAGGGGTCAGCAAACTTAATACCCATGATGGTTCCAAGGGGGTCGGAACAAAGCCTCTGTTACCAGCAGCTGGAAAACACCAGGGATGTGGAGAAGAACAAAAGGAGGAAAATGGTAGGGCAAGAGGAGTAGGGTGACTAGTGAAATTGTTCTAAAATTTTCTGTGATGATGAATGCACAGCACTGTGACTATACTAAAAGCCATTGATTGGACACTTTGGATGGATTGTATGGTGTGGCAGTTTGATATTATTTATGAATTCCAAAAAGAGATATTGATTATGTTTGTAAACTGGTCTGTTCCTCTGGGCATGATACCCTTTGATTGATTTAAACCCAAAGGCTTTACGTTTACTTGATTAAATCAAGATTAGGGCTTTGATTGGGCCACGTCCTTAGGGCATGCAGAGTTGAGTTCCTGCCCCCTTGTTGGGCTATATAAACGGACACTCACACGGAAGATACACAGAGAAATAGAGAGAGCTCCACAGACACGGAAGAGGAGAGAACTCATCAACTTTGATCCTGAGGCCCCAGAAGAGAGATGAGCCATTTGCCTAATAGTTTACAGCTGACTTTGTGAAGCTAACAGGGCAGCTGAGCCCAGAAAGAAATGAGCCCTTCAGCCTAGAGCTGAGATCAGAAGCTGTGCCTCCAGAGCTTTAAGAGGAGAGAGGAAGGCTGAACCCTCACAGATATCACCCACCATCTTGCTTCAACACATGGCAACAGATTTTGGTGAGGAAGTACCTCTTCTGGTACTTTGAGTTGGACTCTTTAGGGCTTTGTAACTGTAAGCTTCTACCCCAAATAAATACCCTTTATAAAAGCCAACAGATTTCTGGTACTTTGCATCAGCATTCCTTGGCTGACTAATAAATATGGTATGTGAATATATCTCAATAAAACTGCTAAAAAAATAGGTTACAAAATAAAAAAAAATTTAAAAAGAGGAGTAGGGTGAGGAAGAAAGAATGGTGAAAATAAAATACATCAACCTTACCTTGTTCTAAAAGCGTGTCTCCTTGCCTTCAAGATGTTCACGTAATACTATTTTTTAAATAGTATTAATAGCGGTAAAAGCCAGTTCCACTTCCTGTGGATGAAACTAATATTATATTCTTGAATTTAATTTTTATGGGGATAAATAGTTTTGTAAATACCCAATACAGTTTTGTATCACCATGCTAATTTTTTTTTTTAGCATGCTTAATTTGAAAAATCTATTTCTGGTAAGTCTTATGCCTCTCATAATGTGGTCACCTTATAATTTACAATAATTGACATGGAAAGAAGATTCGGGTAAGCTGAGTGAAGTCAATGAAATCATGAAGGGTATAGGGCCACAATGAACAACAGCTCAGTTCCACAGACGTTTATAAAGTAAGTACTGGGCTTCAGCCCATGTACTAAGCCCTGAGAATACAACGATGAAAGGGACAGTCCTGCAGTAAGTCGGGGACTCATACAGTACTCTACCCAGGTAGAACAGAGGTGGCAGTGGGACTGCTGGAAGGCTTCCTGGATGATTGAAGTCTAAGTTGAATCTTGAATTAGCAGAATCTGGTCCTGAGAAGAAAGCATTACAGGCAGAAGGAAAGCAAAGACCTCTGAGGAACTATGAATTGTTCAGAATTGCTAGAGCTTAAAACCTGAAAGAGAGTGATGAGTCATGAGGGTAGATAAGAAGGAATCTTGTGGTACCTTTACATGGCAATTAGGACATTAAAGGTTTACATTATTCCAGGGAAAGGAACAAAAGTTCAAAATATTTCATATAACACCCTAAAGATTCATAATAAAGTATCATCATATTTGAGGGCATGTTTGGTAGGAAATATAAAAGAAGTGTCAGAGCAGTATACATTTAAGTTTAAGTGGGGGGCACAGAAACAGAATCCTATGAATTCAAAGGAAGGAGAGAACCTCTGAAGTTTGCAGGAAGTCCCTTCCTTCCTGTGGCTCTTCCTTCCTTTCTTTATTCCCTCTTCTTTCTTCTCTCCCTTCCTTTCCTTCCACAGTTGTACACAGGTCTCTGTGTCAGGACATATGCCAAGTATGTCGTGGTGAACAGAAACAGACAGATATAAAGCAATTACCTCTCAAACTCTGTATAATAATAGTAAGAAGTGCTCTCAAGAAAGCTCTTTCCATAAAAGGAGGCCATAAACGGGGCTGAGTGGTGAGTTTTCTTTAAACTGACACCTGGAGCATGGTGAGGAGCGAGCAGAGGGAATTTCTGAAGGGGGAGTGGGTGTGGACAGATGGTGAGGAGCAGGGGGCATGTGCGCCTGTCTGAATGATGTGACAAAAGACAGAGACAGGAAAACTCCCAAAGAACAGGGCAGAGGATTCATTTGTTCCTGTAATGAGAGCCTCGGTTGGTACCATTTTCCTTCTTCAATTTATCTATACCAAAGTCTTTGCTGTATTTCTACTTTTTGGACACCATTAAAATTCATCCTCTTTTTCTGTTACTTTTAATTTTAGTGATTTCAGTGGCATCTCCTAGGCTCTTTATTTTTGCTTTTCTCACTTTCCTTTACCAGGTTTGGACCCCAATTATTTGGAACTCGTTTTGACACAATTTGGGCTAAAATGGATAGATCACAGTAGGCTAGTGAAAGACACAAAACTGTATTTCTTTTCACTTATTTATGTTTACCCTTTAATTCAGCTATATCTCACACCGAATTAGCGAGGCTGCATTTCAGCTCCTGAAATGACTTTCGTCTTTTTTGAATGGCAATTTCCATGGCAACCTTACTCCAATCATCAGTGCCAGTGTGGTTATAAAGACTGTGCTCCTTACTGGATGCATTTGCTAGTTGGGGCCCAAGGATTTTGGACTTAACCTTGTTACCTCTGGGTGGCTCTCCAGGCATGGAATATCTTGATGCTGATGTTTCTTCCCTTCTATATTTAACAGATGGCAGATGGGCCCATTAAACTCTGTTCAGTGCCCAGTAGCTAGTGAACAGGAAAAGGAATATATGATAGATCTGGGGTGAATCATAGAGGCTATTCTAAGGCTAGAGGACTCTTCCCTGCTTTTTCCTTGCCCAAACCCAAGCAGCAAGTTTGTTGGAGAAAATCACAAAGTCAAGCTGCCTGATTCAGAATTTAGAAACCTCAAACCGGCACTCAGCCTTGCTCGGGAATCCTGTTAAATTTCTCCATCTCTGTGAAATGACTGTAGCATATCATCTTTTTCCTCAAACCTCCCACACATCCTCCTCCTACTGATGACCCAGACTCATACTTCATTGAGAAAATAGAAATCACTGGAAATGAACTCACTCATCCTCCTACCAGCAATCCTGCCAACTTGGTGTATCTGCATCCAAATTTTCCTCCTCCTCTGAGAAGGGACATTTCTTTACTTTTTCTCTGGATCCCATTACCTCTTGGCTTATCAAAGACATTGCTCCTTGAGTTATTCGTGCTTTCTCTCAGCAGTAACTTCTTCCTGTACTCAATCATTTCCATTATCATACAAACATGCTCTCTTATTTGCCATATTTTAAGAATTTTTTTTCACATAACTTTACCTTCTGCTTCATTCTCTGCCCTATTTTCTCTTCTCCTTTATAACCAAATTTCTGAGTACCCAAACAAACTGTTTCTACCTTTTCATTTTCCATCCATTCTTCAACCCAGTCCAATGAGCTTCTGCTCCTCTTCTACTCCCACTAACTGGAACCCTTCGTTAAAATCAACAACAACCTTAAGGTTGCCAAATCCAATGGACTTCTTCCCCACTCATCTTACTTGGCTTCATGGCCATGTTTGACAAAGCTGACACTTTAAATGCTTGAAGCGTGCACATCTCTTACATTCAATGATTGTATTTTATTTTCCTTCTATTTCTCAATCTCCTTTGTTCAGTTCACATCTGAAATGTTAGAATTTCTCAGAGCTTGTCTTAGGTTGTTTTTTTTGTTTTTTTTTTCATCTTTTGTCTAAATTCTTTCCTTACTTACATCATCCATTTTCACTGTTTTAAATTTAAAATTTATACTTTGTGTTCTGATCTTTCATCTGAGCTCCAGGCTTGTATACCCAATTTATTACTTGCCATTTTCACTTGTATAAATTATGAACATCACACACTCATATGCCCAAAACAGAGCTCTGAGTTTCTTGTCCTCACTTGACCTTAGAAACTCCTCATCCAGTCCATCAAGGCAAAATCTAATATTCATTCTTGAGCTACTTTCTCTTCACTGTCCCATCTAATCCATTAGGCATCCAGTTGATTTTATGTCCAGAATATATCTTGACCCATCCCCTTCTTACCATCCCCACTGCCACCCTCTTAGTTCAGGTCTTTGGTATTTCTATTTTACATTACTAAAATTAACACATCTTTCTGCCTCCACTTTTTCTTTTGTTCCAATTCTTTTTCTATACAGCAGGAAGGATGATAATCTTTAAAAATGAAAATTATTATAACTAACTTTTATTGAGTACTCACTATGTCTTGGGCACTACTCTATGGGTTTTCCATGAATTAATTCATTGAAGACTCAAAATAATGGATTAAGTGCTATTACTATAGCCCTTTAGATGAGGAAACAAAGTAACTTGCTCATGGTCACCCAGCTAATACATGGTTGAATCAACATTTGAACCTCAGGAATCTGTCTCAAGAGCCTGTCCATTGATTGTTATGCTAGATTGCTTAAATCACATCATGTCTTTCTCCTTCTAAAAGCTGTTCAATGCCTGTCTATTCTGCTAACAGCATGAGTCATGGTCTGTGGCCCTGCATGAGCTGGCCCTTGACTAGTTTTCCAACCTCATCTTGCCACACTCCCCATTATTCTTCTTAGTGACATCTTCCCTCGGGTCCTTTATCACACTAACTTTTTTCCTGCCTTCAGGTCTATGTGCTTCATCTCCCCCCCAGTCTAAAACATTTGTCCTTCTATCCATCCTTCACATCGCAGCTTAAGTGACAACTCCTCTAAATGCCACTCGGCAGTAAGTACCCTTTCCCTGTGATTCTCAGGTTTTTTTAAAAATTCTCATCTTATTCCAATTTGTAAATCACTCTATTTCTTTTTTTTTCTTTTTCTTTTTCCTTTTTATGTCTTTTTGCACCTCTAAAATATAAGCTTCTTGTGGTCATGGACTATGTTTGTTTTGGTCATAATTATATCCCCTGAATTTTTCACAGTTCCTGGCACAAGGCTGGATTCATGAATGAATAGCTCCTGTTCTTTATTTTATATCTGGAAAATATAAACGGAGCTACCTAGATATTTAATTTGGCCTTTGTAGAAGCTCTATTTCCCCTCTCTCCATTGCCCCCTCAATGGAGAACAGAAAAAGGAACTGCCCTCAGTTCCAGATGCTGTCAAATAATTGTCAGCTTTATTGCCCTGAGCAGGCATTGGTTGAATTCCTCACTTGATCCCAGGGAAGATGAAGCAGAACTTGTTCAAACAAAATACAGTCTAGCAACATATGGTGCCTTTGTGTTGTGGTTTGAAGTGCTTACTGGTTGGTGGCTCCTTGTTTTCCCTCCACATCTCTACTTGTTTTTAAAAAAGTAATAATACTTGGAGTTATTAGAGCAGACACCTGGCACATTGGTCAGGCAGTACAGCATTACCTTATAATCAGCCCTTCAGTGCAATGAAAATAACAATTTGCTACAGTGTGGCAACTGCAAGACTGTAGGAAGCAAGACAATACCCAGCCTGTGATGACAACCCACATTCTGCCAACACTATAGAAAATGAGTCCCAAATTGCCTTCTCTAAGTTCTCCCACATGAAACTGTTTCCGAAGACACCCTCACCTCTTAATTCTGCAGGAATGCCACTAGAGAGATGAAGGGGAAGAACTCTATGAAGTACCCTGATGTGTAGCTTTCTGTTACTGATTTGTCGCAAAATTGCATAGCTGCTGACCCTTCATGTAAAGGAGATAAATCAGAAATCAGGACAGCTGTCATTCATTGATTGCTAGTAGATTTATATGCAATCATAACTATCTTGGGAGTCAGGGTTTATCATTTTATTCCGCTTGTCAGATGAAGATACTGAAGCCTAGAAAAAATTAACCAACTTGTCTTATGCCATTTAACTAGTAAGTGAGAGAGCTAGAAACCAAACCCAAGTATGAATGACTGTAAAGCCAAGGTGGTACCTGGATGCTGCATTGCTTTTGAGACCAAGGGCTGTTAATTGTAGGTAACTTAAACACTCAATATATGTGTTTGTAAAAGTTAAACCTCAAATCTGCATACATTGCTTGTTACTAGCATATTCTGCTGTGGTTGCATATTTAAAACATGTTTGTGTTCTTGGTTAATTATTTCAATCATGGTAATAATAGCATATATATTTTGAGGGCTTCCTCTGTGCCGGGTGCTATGTTACATATACCATCTCATTTAGCTTTATACAAATTCTATGAGATAGGTACTATTATTATCTATATTTTGTAGAAAAGGAAACTGAGGTTAAAGGGCTTAATAACTCAACCAACTAGAAAAGTGGCAGAGGATGGGCTGTTGGAGTCTCAAAGCCCAACATATTATCTGGTCCTCCAGGCATTATCTGTACTAATGCAGCTTTCCACCTGCTTCTATAATTTAAGTGGTTGTTATCTGTAGATGTTGGAGGAGTCAATACTGATGGTTCTGCAACTTCTTGTACCAGGAGCTATCTCAATGGCAAGGACGAGCCAAAGGCAGTGGGATTGTGGATAATTAACCACAGTAATGAAGTAAGTATCAACTAGGTGCACGGCATTGCACAAGAAGAACTTCACTGGCAAACAGGAATGATATGGGAATCATAGGTCCTGTTATCAAGCAGTTTAGTGAGAAAAATTGTAAGTGTGGAAGACCCGGTGAATAATTAAATAGCAAGAAGTTAATTTCAAAGGAATCAAGTCCTGGTTCAATGTCTAACAGTCTGTTGAGCACAAAACATGCCATATAAGCTGGCACATGAGTTTCAATCAGGTGTCTGAAAATTTTAAGATACAGATTATTAGAGGGGGAAGAAAAGTTGGAGAGGCAGCCAAGCGTAAATAAGAGCACAGATGCAGGATGTAGCAACTTGGCTGGCAAGTGATTGGCATCACTAGAACCGGAATCTATGATCAGGAGTCAGCAGGGAGAGGAGAGCAGGTTTTCAGACAAGCTGGCCTGGCCTTAGAGTGCTCATCTTTCAATGACTTCAGGCATTGTTCAGGTGACTGTCACTGTTTCTCTTTTGGTCACTCCTCACGCTTGCTGTACGTCTTCTTAAATATGAAACTGTTCTTTTTCTGGTCTCAAACAATTGGTTTACATTGAATCTAAAGCAATCACTGTCAGATATTAATGGTCTTCTAGGGATGCCTTCCCAGGCTCAAAGGAGCCTGTGCATAAAAATGATGACATTTCACATTTATAGAGATACTGTATAATACCAACCAGCCCCCGTGCACCAGCAATTAAGCAATCAACAAGCCTTTATGGAGTTCCAAGATGTGAAGGGCCTGGGTCTACCACTGTTCATAGAAATCAGACATTTTATTAAAAAGCATTTGCAATGATTCAGAAATTTCTTTTTCTTTGATATAATAAGAGCTGAGTGAAATCTCTGGGCTTTGTTAAAAATGACAGAACTTAGACCTTTCTAGACAGACAGTGAATGTGGGTGTTAAGTGGGTTTTCAATGGTGTTTGATTCATGAAATTTAGCTTGCCATTATTCTGAGTTTTTATTTTAGTCTTTAGAGGTAGAATATTTGGAATAGAGTAACACTTCCTTTATTCTCCTGAATGTTTTCAGTTTTCTGAAAATAGAAATAATGGAGAAAAAAAGAACACATGACTTTGCTTTGAATAAGTCAAGGCCTGATTACTTTGTAAAGCCAAGGCACTAAATATATTTGCCCTCATAATGTGTAGGGGGACATTTGGCCCAGCAAGCCTGTGAAACAGTTTCACATTCAAATCCAGTTATATAGGCTACCATTGCAACAAGTATTTCACTCTTCAGCGGCCCGCAATCTCCATTCTTGACCCACATTAATTTGTGTATAATAATTAAGAGCAATGCTCTTAACATACTAGCTCTGTAACATACCTCGTAGGATTGGTATGAGGGCTAAGTAAATCAATCTGCATAAGAGCTGCCCAATGTGAGCACTATCTAAGTGTTAGCTAACAGGAATCATTAAAAAAATAATAATAATTGAGTAAAAGGAACTTGTTACTCAGCTCTGGAATTATAATCATGCTAACATTGTTTTGGTGATAATAATGATTTTTTTTTAAACAATAAAATGTATAATCTGTCAAGCCTGTGCACATAGTACATCTCATTTAAGCCTCACCGTGAAGCCATGAGGTAGGTGCCATTACTGCTTATTGTGCAGCTAAGAGTCAAGGACTGGGCTAGGGGCACACAGATGGACGGTGGTAGAGCAGATTTGAAACTAGGCAGTCTGACTTTAAGACCTTTATCTTTAGTAACTTTGCTACACTGGTTTTGCATAATTGGTTCTAATTGTGGAGTCAGTTCCTCAAAATCCAGTTAGTCATTATGCAAGCTTTCTGTCTTCTCTAGGTACCTGTTTTAGTTTCTAAAGCCTGCCAGTGCAGGGAGCAGATGTAGTCCAAGTGGTTGAGCGCCTGCTTCCCATGTCCCAGGTTTGATCCCTGGTACCTTCTAAAAACAAAGCAAACAAACAAACAAACAAAAAAACCCAACTCTTACTGGGGAGCAGATGCAGTTTGGTCGTCAAGTGTCTGCTTCTCGTGTATGAGGTCCTAGGTTCAATTCCCGGTACCTCCTAAAAAAATAAATAAATAAATAAAATAAAGGCTGTCAATGCAATATACCAGAAATGTGTTGACTTTTATAATGGGAATTTATTAGGTTAAAAGCTTATAGCTCTTTATGGGTATGGGTATGACAGTGGTTGAAAGGGAAAGTCTAAGGTCATGTATATTAATAGAAAGAAAGCTGAAAAATGTAACATGGGACTGTAGAAGATAGTAAAACCTCATGTAAAACACAAATATGAGTGATATTGCACATATGAGACTGTTTTTACAACATATGATTACCAATGTACTAGAGAGAAGGAAACGGAATAGCAGCTATGTACAGCAGGGAAGCATAGAGAGATTGAGAGGTGATGCGTTTTGTTTGTTTGTTGTTTATTATTATTATTGGAATAATGAAAGTGCTCTAAGGATGATTGAAGTGATGAATTCCCTAATATGTGATTATACTGAATACCATTGACTGTACACTTCAGATGGGTTAATGCTTTATTAATATGTATCGATAAAATTGATTTCTTAAAAAAACACAAAAACTTACGGTTCTGCGGCTGTACAAAGTGGCCAAATCAAGGCAACAGCAAGAGATGCTGTGCCACCAAGTTGCAGCTGTGGCTGCTCAGGCACATGGTGGTGTCTCTAAAGACCCTTGCCCTGGAGCTCAGCTGTGGGAAATCAAGCACATGGCAGGGAACCATGCTGGTCTGCTTGTCTCCCCCTGTCCTCCCGGCCTCGTCTGTCCAGTTTCGAGCTGTCTGCTCTGTGGGCCTAGCCTCTTGTGAGCCTCTTTCCGTGCCTCTGTGCTCTGCTGATTCCTGCTTCCAGCCTCCAGCACCTTTCCGAGGTCTGAGGCTCTTTTTCTGTGTCTGTAGCTTTTTAGTCCTCCGTTTTTAAATAACTCCAGTAAGAAGATTAAGATGTATCATGAACGAGGTGGGTCACATCTTAAGTTAAGATCCTTCTTGCCAAAAGATCCTACTCACAATGGGTTCACACCCACAGGAATGGATTAACTTTAAGGACATACTTTTCTGGGATCCACACAGCTTCAAACCATCACACTACCCTTAGAACCCAGGACAATCGGTCCCCTCTGTAGGGTGCCCACATGCTTCCATTGGGCTGGAATTATTGCAGTTGGCCTTTGCTGGAAACCTCATTCCAAAGGTGCCCAATAATTTTACCTTTACTTGCAGATTCAAATGAAATATGTACTTTACTTCCATACTGTTCTAAAATTTTCACATGCAACCTATGTGGTAACCTCCCCCCACCTCCACCCCCCCGTCTCCCTTATTCTGGTTTTATAGATGAAGACCTCAGGCTTGGGAAACTAATTTCCCAAAGCCACGTAATTAGTATGTATCAGAAATCTCTTGATTTCTGGTCCAGTGTTCTTTCCATTAGAGTTATGACTGAATGAGAATTAAGATTTCTTATCCTTAGGAGAAAACATCTTACCCAGAAATAAATCAATAAAGGATTCATTTATAGAACATCTTTAAACAGTTCCTCAAATCAATAAGAAAACCACAAAGGACTCAATAGAAAATGAAAATATATGAAGGAAAAGAAGCACGCAGCGGCCAACGAAAAAAAGATTTCTTATCTTTACCAACCCCTGAGTTTTACAGGCCACAGGCAGGCATCATGTGGGGTGTCTGGACTTTCCTCACTTCACAGCATCTCTTAATTGTAAAGGTAACTTGGAATGGATAATCTGGACTGGTTTAAAAAGGGAAAAGCCAGGCTCAGCTTCTATTTTGCTGTGCATCTTTGAGAGAAGGAGAGGAATGATTTACTCCCAGAGCCCTGACTAGGTCTCTGTGAAATTTACATGCATTCTGTGAAATGACCTCCAAGTCCATGTTCTTGGACCATGTTTCCCACCTATTTGCAGGGTGATGAAATCAAACAGCTGCTTCCTGGGGAAAAGGCGAAGATGTGGATAATATGCAGCCCCTTGCACCAATTGGAGGGGAGTTCTACAATCGGACGGAAAGATCCCTTCAGCCTTCTGCTGCCCCGATGGCTTCTCAGTGATCTGTTTGCACATTCTTTTCCTGCTTGGTAATTAGCACCAGCTGTCTCAACTTAAAAGCCAGGAATCCCTTTGAAATCCTCCCTATCCTCCATGAAATGTGCTACTGAAACGTGCTAATTAGTAACTGGACTTAGGACAACACAGACATGTGTTTCCTGTGAGGACTGTAGAAGGAAGAGGAGGACTAGGAACATCTGCTTAGCTGCCTGTGTCTGTGTATGCTTTTCTAATTTTCAAAGTGACATTTTAAATGAAAATCTATCTACCCAAATGTGTCTGGTAGCCAGTAGCCAAGGACCAGGCCCCCATGCCCTGACCTCTCTGCCTTCACGTGTGCTCCCTGCTCTAGCTCGTCAGCATTCCTGTGCACAGAGAGCAGGGCCGATGGGCTGCTCCCTGTCTGCCTCAGCAAACGACTTCCTGCCAGCGTCCCTCACTCTTCACCAGAGCATTGGGAGCCACAGGGCTCCAGGGAAATAAAGAACAACTCCCCTTCTTGTGGGGACCACTGCCCCTCAGCAGCAAGGCAAGCAAGTCTATAACAATCAGCACACCCTGGAATTTGAGGAAGGAGCGTAATGTAGCACTGTGTTAAATGCACTTAGCTAAAAATGGAGAAGCCACTGGTTTCCAAGATGCAACTGAGATTATGTGAAAATCTGTGTTTTCATAAATAACTTTGAGCAGCAATTTCCGGGGTTTCAAACTAATGTGCTGGCATAGGGGCAAGCACTGTTCCTGACATGGAAGGGATGGGGGTTATTTTGTTGGCGCACTTGGGGATTTATTGACAGGATGAAGGGAGCTCATGGGAGGCTAAACTTCTATGCTTGGGAAAGAGCGGGTAGCATCTTCCCTAGCAAAGGTCATTCTCCTGGAGCTGTCAGGTCAGGAATCTATCCCCGGCACTGCTGCTGCCATCACGGCGGCTGTTTTATGACACCCCAGTGGCGGCAGCTGCAATCATCTGCACCCCAGCTGTTCTCATATCCTCACCTCCCAGGCTCGCATTTGAAGTCTTGGGGTGAGTGTTTGACAGGTTGAGCTTAGGTCACATCACTACCACCTGGCTATAAGATGGGATGGGAACAGTCATCAAAGACTCTGCCCTTCAGACTTCCATAATGGGAAGTACCATTGGGATTTTTATTGTTTTCCTTTCCCCAAAATCACACACAGCGGTGAAAGGATAATGCCCCATGAGGAAATCAGTCTATTTTTGGAAAGACCTAGGGAAGGAGGATTCTCTTTGTCCAGCATCACTCCTATATGGTTAGATGCTGCCTTGTGTGGCCAAGGCTGAGTGCCCTTCCCGATGGATCAGAACTCCCGGCCTGACTGGCCTTGCTCTGGGGAAGCCAGTGAATAACGCGTGCCTTCTGCTGTCCAGAGAGTGCCACAAGGTTTGGAGATGAAGCAAGTTCACTCTAAGGACTCCATATCTCTTGTGAATTAGGTCTACTTCAGCTCTTCAATTATTTACCTGGATTTGATCTATGACCTTGTCCTGTCCTTGGTGTCCCGGGTGTCTTGGGCTCCGTGTTGGCTGCCTGGCTTCTCTCGGTTTGTGATTTCAGGCTACCCCCAGCTAAGTAAACCAGAAAGACACCACAAGATTACTGTTGCCCCCAACCCCAGATGTTTGCTCTTCTAACTGCACCAGCCATCACTCTTTGGGCTCCTATAGCCATAACAGACATCATTCTCTCTCTTCCCTGCTTCAGGGTAGAGGCAAGGGGGAAAAGAGAGAATAAATATATATGGCGTTTCTTTGGGGCAAAGTACAGGTTGACTCAAGTGATATGAGTGCTCCAAACCCAATATAGGTTTATTCTCCAGCTTAAAATCCTTAATGATTCCTGCTGCCTTCAAAATTAATTTCAAACTAATATATGAACAAGAGCTTTCCTGAAGCCTGCCTGCCTTCCCTTTGCTTCACTCTCTAGGCTCCTGCTCTGCTGTCTACTTTTAGCTTCCCAAGCAAGCTTGCTTTCTCACATCATCATGCCTTGCACACACCAGGCCCATGCCTAACATTTGCAGGGCTCAGGACATGAGTGAAAAATGGAGGTTGCAGGCCATATTTCTACACACATAAAATGTCAATATTAAGCAAATAAATTATTACATAAAATACATTCTATCCTCTACCTTTGACAGAAATACCTTTGGAATTCTAAACCTGGAAAGCCAGATTTAGATTTTGAATTCTAAGACTCATCTTAGGGTTGGAATGTTCTACATCAGAATGTTGTGGCACAGGGGAGCCATCTCCCATGGCCCAGGTCACTGGCCTTCTCTTCCTGACCCCTCATCTGTCCCGCACCACAGTGGACTTTGCAGGTGGGTGTGTGGGTGCTGCAGCCTGCACATCCAGGCACCATCCACACCCTCTACCAATGGCCCTTCCCTAGCAGTGAGCACTCAAGAAGCTTAGCCCACCCTTGGGAGAATGGGCCTGGGGAAGAAGCCCACACAGGCCCTGCAACAGGGTCTGGAGTACCTGGAGCAGGGATTTTGGGGTCATGATTCCCAGAGCATGGTCTAGAATGGGGGGTGGGTGCTGGAGAGCCATGATCCCTGCCCCTACAGACTCAGTACCCATGGGCAAAGCAAGACCCTTCTTGCCAGGCCTATGGGCAATACGGGCACAAATTCTCCCCTCTAATGCCCTTTCTTCCTCCATTGTCTAATTGACTCATATGGCTCTCTCAAACATCATCTTATACTCCACCTCTTTCATCTGGGAAGTCTTCCTAACTCTTCCAGCCTAAGTTAAAGCCTTCTTCTAAACTGGCTTAATACTATGTGAACTGGGTAAGTGACTGTTTTGAGGATGAAAGAAGTTTAGAACAGTGCTTGGTACATAATAAATGTTAACTATTACAGCTGTTATTATATAGTCATATAAAATCCTGCACTGACTCCTGTAGAAAGATTTCCACATTGTTCCATCCTTATGTGTTTTCTCACATCTCTCTTTTCCAGTAGACAGTGTGCTTCTCAAAAGCAAGGACTTAATTTTATTTAACTCTGAATTCCTAACACCAAACCTAATACATGTTACACATCCCTTCAATAGCTCAGCTGGTGGAATAGAAGACTGTAGCTCATTCTTAATATGGATTACATAGTAGGTGCTCAATAAATGTAAACAGAATAGATGAAGTGTCTCATTTGGAGACAAAATATACCCCCTGGACATGCTCACACTGCCTGTGACCACCTACAAGGAAAACTGTGGGGAGGCTGAACTCAACTTCTTAGGTCCTCTGTTTCTTGGCTCTTGGAAGACTGCATAGGGATAGTAGAACCAAGCCAGAACAATGTCACAGGAGAAGAAATATCATTCAAGTTGGCAACCCTACCCAGGGATTAGATATATTTACACAAGACACTAACCCTATGTCCTAGTAATAATTTACCACTCCAAACATTCCATTGTGTAATACTGTATTTGTCTTCAAAAAGAGCCAAAGGATCTGTTAAACATTCTTCTAAGAGCTTTGGGACCACATGTTCTGGGCATCCATGATCTGGGTAGTATAGTAAAGTTTTCCTTAATTGGATCTGTTTATTCTGATGACTCGCAGAAAAGCAGAGCTCAGGAAATGGTCAGGAGAAAGGCTTTAATGTTTGCTAGATTACAATTAACAAACTACTCTGTTGAATCTTCTCCATTATTTACTCAAGGGGTTGCTAAGTAATTTCCAATCCAGTCCCACAATTAGAATGAATGGTCCTGGCTGCTGGTCAGAAAACTGTTCATCATTCATTCATTCATTCATTTATTCATTTGGGGTTGTCATGAAATGTGATTGGATATAGCAAAATGCTTTGCACAAAGCTCAAGAACAAGAAATGAAGGAAAATTAAAAAACCCTCCTAAGTGAATTCATCTTTCCCTTCCTTTAATATTCTGTTCTCTCTTGTAGCTAGTTAATGTAATAAAAGTAATGTTTTAGTGCTTAGAGCACTACAAATATGATTTTTCAAAATAAATTAAAATGAAAACTAAGCAGCCAAGGACAATTTGAAATTTTCTTTCATTCTTTCATCAAATAATTTTAAAAATCTTATAATAAAAATTATTATTTTTATTTTAGCCAACTTCTATATAGTGCTTACAATGTGCCAGGCACTAAGTGGCATGTGTATATTAAGTCATTTAATTCTCATCCTATGAGATAGGGACTATTATTGTCTTTATTTTACAAGTGAGGAAACTGAGGCACAGATAATTAAGATTTAGACTAAAGCTGCTTAGTAAGTGGCAAGGCGAGGATTAAAATCCAGTCCATCTGCTTCTAGAGGCTGGGCTTTTCACAATTTTATGTTCTGTGACGTAAAAAAATATTTAAAGGCTTTTTTTTTTTTAAACTGGAGAGGCCTGTCAAGCTAGATTTTAAGAGGAGAAAATAATAATAAAAGCTGTGGTAACTACTTTCAGTTTTATGTGTATTTTAAATTTTCATTTCTGGGAAGCTCAGTCTTGCTGTCACAGAATAATACACTGACATGATACAAGGCTGATCGTATAGTGGGTTAATGAGTTTTCTTTTACGGAATTATACCTTAGTTTATAGAACATCTGACATGCTGGCCTTTTAGGATTTGGGACTGACTGCCCTTAATAAGGATTTTTCTGAATGAAATGAAAATGATTGCAGTTGAATGAATTGCAAGATGAGGTATGCTCTCTGTCCCCTGGAACCCATGTCACCTTGACTCAGAGGTCTTGTCTCCATGGCAACAAGTCAGAGCATTAACTGTTGCTGAGATGACATGATGACATGATTTTGATTCTGGGTTAGGTCTCTGTTTTTCCTTTCCTTGGATTCCCTGCTTCCTGGACATACACCCTGTTGCATCTGATCTGTTCACAAGTCAATGATAACCAGCTGTCTCAGGAAGAAAAAACAAGTCCAGCATTCAGTGAAACTTTCTAGAATCTGATAAAAGGAAAAAATGTTCCCATTAATATGCTTGACCTTTCCAAAAGGTGCCTCATGGAGGTTTTAAGGGGCTTCTGCTGTCATAGATTATGACTATTCCTTTGCCTGGCTTGAGGGTTGGTGGTTAAATGGAAAAGAAATAAACAAAAAGGACTTTTTTTTTTCCACCTCTTGTCCCTCCCTTATTTGCACCTGTTGCTTAGGTTTGTGCTGGTAAGAAATGTGGAGGGGAAACTTCAAAAGGGAGAGGATAGGAAAATCAAAGAATGTGGAGCTACCTCTACTGGGAAGGGATGGCTCAGAAACTGAGCCAAGTTTTTCATATTTCTCATGGTCCAGGAAGTCCAATATGTCTAGTATGCTGATTTTCTTGAAGAATAAAATGATTTAGAGATACTTTGGAAAGAGACAGCATGTCCAGTTGAAAGTAGAAAAGGTTCAGATAGTCTCTCTTAGGTGGGCCTTTCTATTAAAGGATATGATAATTATAATAGAAACGCTTCAATACAGTTAATAAATACCAAAGCCCTGATCTAAGTGTTAAATATGTATTCACTCATATAATCCCCACAACAGCCCTCTGAGGTGAGCACTACAATGATATATATTACAGCTATTTTACAATAGAGGTACAGAGAAGTAAAATAATTTGCCCAGATTCTCAGAACTATAACCTGGCAGAGGTAGTTTTCAAACCCAGGTAGTCTGAGGTGAGCCACATACTGTTAACCATTACACTATGCAGTCTCCTAAAGTCTCAAGTTTTCTAGTGTGGTGCTCAACGTTTCAGGATCAGAAATCTCTTTTCTCAACTATTGCATCTGATATCATTCAGCCTTTCAGCTCCTTGTCAAAATACTTATACAGCTTTTTTGTTTATTTATGTGTGTGTAAATCAAATATAATTAAAATGATTTTTGCATGTAATTTTGCAATCTCTTTAGCCATAATTATGGACAGCTTGGGATGTCACTAAAGCCAATTTAAGAATTGCTTATATAATATATGTGCCCATACTTTTGTTAATTTTTAGTTGACAGGAAAAACAGCCGGACACTCTGCTCTTTAAAAGTAATTATTTAATCTTTTTCCTCCAAAGTTCCCTTTAACTTTTCCACACTACCTCTATTCCAAACCTGAATGCTTTCCTATGTGTGGGATTGAGATTTATCTAAATATTTAGTGCTGGTACAGTAATTTTTTTTTTAATCATTCAGGTTCAAGTTAAAGGTTTATCCTAATAGAATATTTTTAAGACAGTGAGTATTGATACTTTGACTTGTGTTTGGTTCAAGGTTCAGCAAAATGATGCTGTTTATTCCAATTTGGAATTTGTATTTAGGTTTCAATTCTTGCTTCATTAAGTCATTGGTAAATTCCTGGGGATCATGTAAATATATTTGATATGATTTAATTCACAGCATAATCAAATCTTCATCAGAGAAAGAGCTTTACCAATATAGTCTTAGTATATTCTCATGACATCATAATAATATTGTCATGATAGATAAGCTATCATTAATGGCCATTTATTAGACATCCATTTAATATATGACATTGACTTGAATTACTACCATACTTTACAGTTGCCGGGTGATGGCAATTAGAGTGAAATATTTTAATCAGCCTTTTAAACTGTTATTGTATAGATGTCTAATAAATATATTCTGGACAAATTTTATTTTAGGGGGCCATGGATAATTTAGCATTACATTAAAATTTACTTTTACTGAAAATCCTGAGTCCGGCACCCAAATGATGAATGATTGATAGGGTTTCTCTACCCTCTAGTGGTGTGATGCAGAACTGAAATGGCCAGAATAAGAGTGAGATGAAAATCTACTAAAAAGTGCCATGACCTGACTTGATCTTTGAAGGGATTATGCCAATCTTCTTTCCCTATTTTGGGAAGCAGTTTATCATAATTGTTAAGACCATAAGTTCTGGAATCAGACCCACCTAATTATAAATGATGTGTCTAAAAACTAACTCCTTCTGGGATTTGAAAACAGGTAACTTAAATTATCTATGCCTCTTTTTAAAAATCTGTAGATAAGATCTGGTTTTACCATAGTTAATCAAATCTAAATGTCATCAGGCATAAGATTCGGCATTATTTTATGTACCACTAAGGAAAAACAAACAAAACACAGGTGGTCATACATGCATCAGCCAAACCAGGCTCTTAAAGTTTGGAAATGCTTCTAATCCATTTTTGGGAATTTGGTAATTAGCCCTGCCTTCGCTGGCATTACTTGGTATATAATAGGCAATAATTCGGGAAGCGGGTGTGGCTCCTTGGATAGACCCCCCGTTTACCATATGGGAGTCCCAGGTTCGCGTCCCGAGGAGGCCTCCTTGTGAGGGCACGCCGGCCTGAGCGGAGCGAGCGGTGGGCTGATGCAGCAACCTCACCGCAGGAAGCGGGTGTGGCGCAATGAATAAAGCACCCGTTTACCAGATGAGAGGCCCCGGGTTCGCTTCCCGGCGCCTCCTTGTGGCGCCTCCTTGTGGCGCCTCCTTGTGAGGGCAGGCCGGCTCGCACGGCGCGGTGGGCTGATGTGGCAAGACCTCACAGCAAGGGGGAGATAAGCAGACACAGAGAAGACACGCAGCGAATGGACACAGCAGCACAAGCAGCAAGGGGCGGGGGGGGGGATAAATAAAATAAAATAAATAAATCTTTAAAAAAAAAAATAGACAATAATTCTAAATAAATCTCAGGAATAAAATGAAGCACAACTTTATCTATTTGGTAGGTAGTTTCATTTCTTAGGTCCTGTACAACATTTAGTTGCTGCTTTGCAGGGAAATATGTAATTATGGTCATTCCTATGAGGAATATTTGCTTTATTAGTCTCAAATTTACACCCACCTCCTTCCTCTGTTTTTATGCCTTCCTGCTTATAAAATAAATTTTAAACAGCAATTAAACTCAACATATGCAGTGCCAATGATATGTATAACTCAATTGAAGTGACAATAATTTGAGTTAACACATTCACAGACAATGACAGAATTACATCATATCTGCCATCTGGCCCATGATGATTATAAGATGACATCAATCCTGAGTTAAAATGTGAAATATATATATGTGTGTATGCATGTGTTTTAAAATGCACTGGTAGTAGCTGCCCTATAGAGTAGAATTTATGTGGGAAGTTCCTGGCAAGTAGTAAACTCTCAGTCACTGTTCTAATTCTCATCTCTATGAAGACTTTATTTTACATACCCCATCTCTTTCTATAAGATTTCCTAAATTAATTTCATGTCTTCTGTTTTTCTCTAACCTCAAGTCTTCCAGTTCTAATTACTCAGGTGGCTTCCCCTTCTTCCATACTTTCTATTCCCTGAAGGAAATAAAATGACAAGTCTCTAACTCCCTAAATATTCCCTTTCCCCAAGGCGTTAATCAGTGACTCCTATTAAGGAAAAAAAAATGCCTCATGTCTCCAGAGATCCTTTCTATGTCATAATAGATTCTTCTTTCTTCCTATTCCCTGAGTAGGATTACTTCAGGAGAGATATTTGCCTTGCTTTTTAAAAAATTCCCTTAATGGTTTGAAAAGCTGAGGAAACATTATCACTCTGTTTGATCTCTTGCCTGTTTATTAGTCAGCTTGCTCTAATAAAATATTAGTTGGTCCATCCTTCTCTGAGAATTCATGGCTAACTGATAAGCTGTCCCCCAAGCTCAGTCTTCTGTTTTACACTAAGGCCATAATATAATACCATATGAGGTCATTTAGAGAAAGGCTAAGGGCAGCACATTACTATTTACCCCATGCCTTTTGACATCTTCCTGGAATAATGTACTTCTTGACCACGTGCATCATCAAGTTAAAACAAGACTGAAAGCAGATTGGGTGGGGAGCCAACGGGTCAAAAGAAGGACCAGGAGGATGCTCACCTTGGGGATAGGCTTGTCCTTTACCCTCGAAATCTGTAACCTGGAAATGTCCTGGGTGCTCAGCTGCTCTGGAATCTCAGGCAAGGCAAAGACGTTGTCAATTTCCATCAGCCCCAGGTAATTAATAACATCTTAAACCTTCAGATTAAATTGCTACTATGTCGTCAAGAGCAGGTGGTGTGTTCAGGACTACAGGCTGTGTAAATGTCAGAGAGGGGGGAGGGTATCCATTTGTGAGCAGGTGGGCAAATAAAAAGGTCTTTAGGTGAACCCATTTACTTAGTCTGGGTAAAGGGTAATAAAATCCATTATTGGGCCCCTTTAAAATTATTGATTGTAATTTAAGGTAATCCATATAAACTAAACTTTCTTGATCATTAAAATCGCTCTAAGCAGTTAAATGCACTTGTTCCTTGTACCTGGATTGGAATTTGTTGAGAGGTCAGTGGCCAGATATTTGTCTCAGAAGTCACTTAAACTCTAATTGATTTTCTCCGAACTTGCAAAACAAATTGACATGTTGACCCTGTTATGCTCCCAGTTTACTATTTCAGATGAAAGTTTTTAAATTACCATATTAATATTTTTTTCTTTTATTTTCCAAGTCTGTATGAAAATGAACCCCAAGGTATTTTAACAGCCCATTCTCATTTCGAATATTTAGAGTCCTGCTTTTTCTTAAAAAAAATCATTAAAAAAATTTAAAAACACAAACCCCTTCAGGCTTTAACAGGCTTTCCTCTTTGACATGTTACAGATTAAGAAAATCGAATAGAGAGAAATCATTCTTTATGATTTGTGCCTGTTCATTGATCTTATCTAGTAATGGCCTGTCTTCAGATGAGAAAGATACAGTCTAGACAGAAAGGAGAAAGTGGAAGTTATACGGAAAGAATAGGCAGAGCAGAGCTACCTACCCATGGCTCTATGAATTTAACCTCTTTGGACAGCCACCCATTATGGGTATTGATATTAATGATTAGTAAAAACTGAAGGGGCTAAATAAATATTCATGATCACACACAAAGAATTGATTAAGTCAAGAAACATGTCCTTGCTAAGAGTCTGCTATAAACAAGCATTCTTCCTAGAAGGAAAGGAGGTTGATATTATTGATTATCATTTGTCTTAGGTAGATTCATCATCTTTGTTGAGTGAAGGCAGAATCAGGATTGAAAGAATCTTAAGCATCTTCTAGAATGAAGCCTAATTGCCTATCTGATATTACAACACTTTGCCACAGAAACATCTTCAATGCCCTTCTTTTTGAGGGGAACATTCTGGGAAATATTCTTTTGATGAAGACATTGGAAGGATCTGATTTGGTTGACCAACCTAAAGCTGAATCTACCAAAATTATTTTTTGACTATCTACTGTTTGCCTGTTGTGCTGGGTGCTGAGGATTATAACAGTATTAAAGTGATTACATCATTGGCCCCAATGCTTCACCCTGTCCCTATACCATATTATTTAATGTGTGACTTTGAAGTGCATCCCACTAAAGGAGTAGATACATGGGGTGATCAACTCGCCTCTCCTGGTTTTAGCACTGAAATTCCTCAGTCTCAGGCAAACTGGGATGGCTGTTCACACTTAGTAGAGTATATTTTCATACCCCTTTGCTTTGGGCTTGGCCATGGACTTGCTTGGCCAGTAGAATGTGGTAGAAATGGCAGTGTTTCACTTCTGAGCTTAGACCTTCTGGTACTTTGCATCACCATGAGAAGAACATGCCCTGACCATCTTCCAAGAAGGATGAGGGATGCCCAGAGCAGAGCCAAGCTCAGTCGAGCAGCCCAGCCTAGCCCCATTTATACCAGCTGATCCCTAGCAAAGCTATAGTTGTGTGAGCAATTAAAGATGATTGTTATTTGAACCCACTGATTGGCCCAGAGTAATAGTTAACCTAAACAAATAAATTCCATTTGTGTCAGGCACTGTGCTGAAGGTTTACATAGATTATGTCCTGCTTCCACTCGATGAAGTAGTAATCATTGTAACTCTTTTACAGTTCCTGAAACATATATAGAAAAGACGGAGCAATTGCTCTAACTAAGCGATGGAGATGATTCCAAACCTGTTTCCAAAGTAATCCAACACCTTAAAGGTTTTAAAAATGATCAAGCAATAAAGATTCAAGCAAATCAGAAATATAAATAGCAAAAAGTAAAATGGCATTCCTTCCCCGCCCCTTGCTTTCACATTTCTCTAATTGCTCCTCTCTAAGATAGTCACCATTAATTAGCCTTTTGATGTGAACCCTGCCAGATTATTATCTATTCATTTTATAAACATGTTTCTTTATTTATAGCTTTTATATAAATGAAAAATAACACTGTTCTTGCCATGTTTTCCTGTTGGATGTTTTGGGTATCTTTTCCTGCCAATCCAATGAGGCACCTCATGCGTTTTTTTTTTGTTTGTTTGTTTTTTAAAGATTTATTTATTTACTTGATCCATTTTAAACCCCCCCTTCCCCATTTGCTGCTTTGTGTCCATTCGCTGGGCAATTCTCCGTGTCTGTTTCATCTCTTCTCATCCTTCTCCTCCAGTCTTCACCAGGATTCGATCCTGGAGACCTCCGATGTAGGAGAGAGGTGTTCTGCCATCTGTGTCACCTCGGCTCCTGGTTTTTGGAGCTTTCGGAGCATCTCGTCTTGTCTCTCTCCTTTTACGTCATCACCTTGCTGCATGGCTCCCGGGACCTGGCGGCTCACCAGCACACAGATCCTGGCAGCCCATGCGCCTTCTATATATATATTTTTATTTTACTGGGAGGTCCCGGGGAGCGAATCCAGGTCCCTCCATATGGC
>JAQZBX010014055.1:0-12064 GCA_029593785.1 Cabassous unicinctus | reverse complement strand
GAGCTTTCGGAGCATCTCGTCTTGTCTCTCTCCTTTTACGTCATCACCTTGCTGCATGGCTCCCGGGACCTGGCGGCTCACCAGCACACAGATCCTGGCAGCCCATGCGCCTTCTATATATATATTTTTATTTTACTGGGAGGTCCCGGGGAGCGAATCCAGGTCCCTCCATATGGCAGACGGACGCCCAACCATTTGAGCCACATCCGCCCCCCCTCATGCTTTTTTAACAGCTGCATAATACTCCATAGCGTGGCCGTGTCATAATTTATGTATTTCTTTAACAATAAACATCTCAATTGGTTCTGTTTTCACTATTCCAAACAATGATTCAATGAACTCCTCTTTCATATATCATTGCATATGTATTTATTTCCATAGAAAAAAATCCCAGAACTTAAATTCTGGTCACAGCCACTTATATTTCAGTAATTAATTATTTTTGTTTAAATAAAATGGCATGTGCAAAAAAATGCAAACCAGTATTTGTGCACCATAAACAATTGCTCATTAGATACTGTTTTCCTCTTTCTTGACCCTCCTTCCCTTGTCAGAGGCATTTAGTAGGCCATTCAGGGCAGCTTGTAAAGTGCATGAGCTGTGCCTATTTGTCCCCAGATGCAGTTGCTATCAGCTATTGAATTTGTTGACCTTCCACTTCAACTAGCATGAATGATTTTTTTCAAGCTTTACCCACCATCCTGAAAGACCCCATTACCTATAGATATTTGCTGCTTAAGTAACAAGGAAATGTTGAATATTTTTCAGTGGAAACATTTGTCCCATAGAAATGAAATCATGGTATGTACTTTGGTACACAGTCACTTTAAATTAAGATGATTTGGTCACTATTTCAGTTTAGACTGTTAATAAAGGGTCTCATCTGAAGAGACTCAAAGGCTTCTGTTTAGCAGAGTTTCCCTTAGCTAGAAGGAAAAACTGGGGGAAGAGAGAGACAAAAAAGTGGGGGAGGAGAGAAATAGAAAGGGAATCACGGATTAAACGTCTTAGATGTCTACTATGAGCCAGTAAGTTTTTCTTTAATTCTGAATTATTGAGACTTAATCATGTACCAAACAAAGTGCTAAGCACTGGGAAGAGAGAAATAAAAGAGGCAGTCTCTGCCCTCCAGTAGCCTATGGGACATGGTGGAAGACACTTAATGGAAGCCAATTACCATGAAAGAGCACAAACAGTGCAACAGAAGCATAGAAACAAGGTGCAAATCCTGCCCTGGTAGATTCTGGGTAGGCATCTAAGGACAAGTGGCCCTTATGCTTAGGGGTGGGAGGCCCTGAACGCCTTTCCCATTGAGAGCAGAGTATGTTACTAACATCTCTCACGACACCAAGCATAGTAGCTGACATCTAGCTGGAGCTCATTAAAAGTGACTGATAAATCATCTGATGAACTCAAACATGCTTGTCCTTTGTAATGATCTTGGAGATCTGGGACCTGAGAGTTGAAAGAACCTAGGTTGGCTTTAGAAGAAGGGAACTGACTTTAAGTAATGACCATGACAAGGACATAGAGCTCACTGTGTGCCCCACACTCTTCTGGGAGCTTCATGAATATTGAATTATTTAATCCACAATAGGCCTATAAGGAAGTCACTGGTCCCTGATTTTCTTTTCTTTTTTTTTCATAACCTGAACATGCCTATGTAACTGTAATCCAGACCAAGAAATAGAACACTGCCAACCCCCCAGAGGACCCCCTGGTCACTATTCGCCCTCCCAAAGTTAATCACTATCTGATTTCTGTCTTTATGGATTCTCTTTGCCTGTTCTTGAACTTTATATAAATGGGATCATATAGTATGTACTCTTTTGCGTAACTATACTCCGATTTATTTCCGTCGTTTACTGTTGGAGAAAATTTGGATTGTTTCTCATTTTTGTGTATAATGAATAATGCTGCTACTTTTGTCTAAAATATTCATGTAAGTGTGTGTGTGCATGCATGTGTGCACGTTACATATATGTAACCAAATGTTTACTTCTGTTGGTTTAGATCTAGGAGTGAAATTGCTGGCTCATAAGCTTTTGCAAATGACTTCAGTCACTTTCAACACCAACCACAATTCAATTCAGACTTGACTTGGAGCTGGGCCAGACTCCACAGGGTAAGGGCAGTCATTCTACAAGACTGTCCTTCAGACACCAGCCATAAGCTCGGCGAGACCCAGGGCCTCCCTCACTTGTGACTAACTGGCTACAAAATAGGGGGTTTCCACCATCCCCTTAGGCTTGATAATTCATTAGATCGTCTCACAGAACCCAGGAAAGCACTTTACTTACAATTATAGTTTTATTATGGCCCTGAAGGATACAAACCAGAAGAATTCAAAAGAGGAGATGCACAGGGGGAGGCCTGGGAAGGTCTCAAATGCATAGCTTCCGTGTTCTTTCCATGTGGAGTCCGAATTCATCATCCTCCCTGCACATCAGTATGTTAAATTACGGATCCTGTAAGCAGTCTGGATCTTTAGTGCCTAAAACCCTTTATCCATCTAAGGTAATATTCAGTGGTTCTAGGGATTAGGATTTGGATATTTTGGGGAGTTATTATCAGCCAACCACACCCTCCACCATTTTGATTCAATTTGTGCATATCTTGTGTTTTTCCCTCTGAGGGCCTTGTACTGGCAAATAAACTGGTTCACTTACCCTGAGTATCAGTAAAAACATTAAGAAAATTTCTGTTCAGAAATTTCTGTCTCTGTGGTTCTCGTGAACCACTTACTTCCTTAAGCTCTGCTAAAGTGTTCTGGGCAGGCACAAAGAATGTTTAGTGTTTATTTTTTATCTCAGATATTGTGGTGGTGTACCTCACACAAACATGTTTTTAACCTTAATGCATTCCTGTTGGTGTGAACCCACTGTGAATAGAATCTTTTGATGAGATTACTTCAGTTAAGGTTTGGGCCGGCTGAATTAGGATGGGTCTTAATCCTGTTAGTGAAGGTCTTACAGGGAAGGCCACAGAGAGAAGCCACAGGGAGTAGCCGGAGGCTGGAAGTTAACGGAACACGGAAAGGAGAAAACGCTGCCGTGTGCATTGCCATGTGATGGAAAAGTCGAAGAACCCCAGAGATTGATGGCCATCCAGAAGATGCCAACCCCTAGAGGAAGCAAGCCCTCCAGCCTCTGAAACCACGAGCCAATAAATTCCTGAGGTTAAATCAATCCATTGTATGGCATTTGTTTTAGCAGCCGGAATGAAGACAGATCCAAATTCTTTGGATGATTCGTGCGTTTCTTACAATGAAGTCACCTTTCTCAGAAGCTTCCTTTTCTAGGAACCTGATATGCTTTCAAATTTTCTATTTAAAAAATACCTTCCTGCTCCACTTCTGTTATGTACATCTAGTGAATCCCTGACAGGAGGGACAGGAAGCTCACTTCCGTGCGAGGGCTGGCCGGCCCCAGGACACCTGTTGTGCTGGTGGTGAATATGAGAGGTCAGACATGTGCTGTCCCTTCCCCCCGGTTGCCAGGTGGAAGGCACAGCTGCTCTGCAGACCCAGGATCTGCATGGCTTTATCCAGATGCCAGGAGTTCCCTCTCATCCTGCTTTCCATCTTCCGCATGATTCACATTGTGTGAGGCTTTAGCGCTAGGCCCCAGGAGAGCATTTAAATTCTGTAGCCATTTGTTGTCACTTCATTCAACACATGGTTGTCAAGTGCCTACTATGTACCTGACATTCTGTTTCATGCTGGGGATTCAAGGATGAGTGAGGCACAGATCCTGTCCACAGAATATCGAGTTGTTTACTCAAAATTTGATAATCCCAAGTATTAGTCCCTTTTAGCTGCATGTGACAGAAACCAAATTAACACTGACTTAAACATAAAAGAGAATTTATTGATTCATATAATGGAAAAGTCCAGGAATAGTACAGACTCCAGTGAGAGAAAGGCTCAATCAATCCAATGTGTACACGCACACACACACATACACACAGGGGTTATTACAAGAATTTGACATTATACACTTGAGTGACTGGTTAACCAGTCTCTAAGACGGTTGTCTTTGCTTCTGATGCAGGAGCTTGAAGATATCAGAGCTAGCAGTCAGGAGGGGAAGCTGGATGTAAAGTGGGAAAGAGCAAGGGCAGACTGGAAGCCATGAAGATGGACTGGAATCCATGTCAGTCTCTCACCATCTCCAGACAGCATTGGACTTGTGTGGGAGTCCTGCAGGAGAAGAGGAGTGGTGCTAAACACACACCTGGTCCAGGAGTTGAAGCAAGTCTGAGGGAAGGTGGAGCAGATGTAAACCCATCTGCTGCCCTACAAAAATGAGGAAAACCAGCAGAATAGCAACGATATGCAAACAGACACTGCAGCAGCACCTGATGCCCCTGTCCTGACCTTTCAGGCATAAAAACAGTACAGCTGGCTTCACTTCTACCTTCCAAATTCCATGCAAAATGTCTTTTGTATTCCATCCTTAACAAAAACCTGCAGAGAAGTGGATTCTAGGAGTTGTGGCCCAGCTTGGTCAAATGAACACATTACAAAGCCACACTATACAGGCTTGAGGAATGGCTGGCTGAAGGTATTCAAACAAAATCCTCAAGAATCTCTCAGCTCTCCATTGACTTCATCTTTAAGGAGCTTCTTCTCTTAGTTCAGCTTCATAAATCCATAGGAAAGACAGCTTCTCCTTCTCAATAATTCCAACAAGTCCTGGGACTGACACACATTATCTCTGACTGGCCCAGAGGGATGCAATGTTCTCATTGGACAGCCCTGGGTCACTTGCCTTCTCCCAAAGTCAGGATATGGAGCCATCCTCATTCTAACTACAGGTAAGAAGAATCCAGGAGGGGACGTTCCCCAAGGGAAAATCAAGGTGTTGGTACAACAGAGCAGAACAAATGAAAAATGAAACTCCACCAATTCAGATGGGCAATGGTCAGGGAAAATTGTTGTTGTAGGACATGAATGTATCAAACATGAAGGCAGCTGAAGGTACAGAGCAATTATTACTAGGCTGGAATCCGGAGGCCTCGGTTTCTGTCTCTATTGGCTCTTTTATTATCCATCTATGTGCCCTTAGGCAAGTTCTTACTTAATCACTCTGGAGCTAAATGATCTCATTTGAGGAATGAGAAAGTAAGACTATATTCATTTGTTGATCCAGAAAACATTTATTGACTGTTTAAACACATGCCATACCCTGTGATGAGCAAGAAGACACCCCTGCGCTTAATGGAACTTGCCGCTTAATGAGGGAGACAGACTAGAAAAGTTACAACATAGTGCCATGGATGCTGTGCAGGAAGAGAAAACAGTGCCAGACTGGGGCATGGCAGGGGTACTTCTTGGGGAAGGATACCTGAAGCAAGTCTTTTAAAGGATAAATAAGATTTTATTGGCAGATAGGTTAGGAGTGGTCATTGGGTTGGTAGGGACAGTAGGTGCAAAGGTACAGAGCTGTGGAGGTGCACGTCATATCTGAGGCAAACCTCAAGGGTTCAGGATGGCCAAGTGCTGAGGCCTTGTGGACAACCAGCAAGAGAAAAGTCCTCTGTTAAACATCTGAGCAAGAAGGGCCTTTTATTACATGCTAAGGAGCGTGGCCTTCATCTGATGAGGAGTGCAGCAATAAGACATATTTCTGAGCAGAGGAGTCTCATGAGTGATATTTTAGAAATTAGGTGCCTGTGAGGAAGAAGGAAGCGAGAGCAGAAGCAAGGGATTAGCTCAGAAATCATTTATAGAATCCAGAACTTGGGCAGTGGCGTTCTGTCGGGAGTTAAGGGATATTTAGGGAGTGACTTGTCAGGAAGTAGTGACTTGCTGACTCTGAGAAAGGGTGAAGAGTAAATGCCAGCTCCCAGGCTCATAGCCAGGATGAAGAGGTAGGGATGCTGCTTTTCAAGGATGGAAAAACCAAAGGAGGAATAAGCAGCTATTGAGTTAAGCATGGGGCATGTTGAATTTAACTAGCTTTTAGAAGAAGTCCACAAGAGCTGACTGATGCTTCTATCTAACTCTGAGAGGTTTTTTTGTTTGTTTGTTTGTTTGTTTTTAGGCTACAGGGGTTGGGGAACGAGTACAGGACCTCATATGTGGGAAGCTGGCACTCAACCACTGAGACACATCGAATCCCCTGAGTTGGTTTTTCATTTGTTTGCTTGTTGTTTTGTTTTTTATTTTAGGAGGCACCAGGGACCGAACCCAGGACCTCCTATGTGGGAAGCAAATGCTCAACTGCTTGAGCCACGTCCGCTCCCACTCTGAGAGTCTGTGATTTTATGTTGGACTTGTTTCAGTTACGCAGCTTATTTTATGAGCTTTTCTTATCTACTTGTCAGGATATAAGGATATATAATATGAGGATAAAAGGACCTGTAAAGTGTATAGTAGATATGATCAATGTATTTATTTTAATATGTTATTCCCAATGTTTAGTAGGTAAAGACTAGTTGCATCTCATAATTCCATATACCAAAGAAATTAAAATAACACATATATATTTTTAGGAGGTACCAAGAATTGAACCCAGGACCTTGTATATGGGAAGTAGGTGCTCAACCACTGAGCTACATTGGCTTCCCCCTTTAATTTTTATCACAGAGGAAAATCATGGAGTAAAATGAAGAATGCTTTTGATAATTCTTCATAAAGTAGTTTTTCCACTTCTCTGCCATCTGAAATGACAGCCCGCAAATAATTATTTTTGGTAAAGAAATATATCTGTTTTTTCAAAATTGCAGTACATAACGTATCATTACCAGCCTTCATTTCCAAGATGGTAAAAGATATCCAAGTAAGCAGATCGTTGCACTACAATAAAAAGTCTGATTTACAATTAAATGAAGTCATTTTCTTTCAAAAATTTTATGCCTTTTATTTATATAATATGGTATTTATCTAGAATGGAGTAGGTTTGTGCTGAGCCATGAAGATTTCTTCTAGAGTTATGTCAGACACTACTGTATTTTTAAATGATCATGAAAATGAATTTGCCCTCCATTTTGGGAGCTCTCAGTTCAATCTGAGATTTGATGAGGCACAAAAATAGAACAGATTCAAACATGATCACAATTTCTCTTGGAAAGGCTCATTGAAGTTAAACTTGATTTCTCCTTATATCTCTAATAGAAGCCTAGAAGACCAAATCCAATCTTCACGTACATATAAGTTTCCTTTTTGAGTTCAGGGAGGCAAAGGAGCCACTACAATTTTATTCATCCATGGTAGTGGAAGAAACATCTTCCTTCCCCCTTAGCTCTTTCTTTAGCTGGATTTATTACTGTTTGATTGGAGCCAAGATTCACTGACTTTTTAAGAAACTGACTATATAGATTCAGTTTGTTTATGAGTAAGAACATAAAGTAGTCACGCTATTGACATGCTATACAGACATGATATGCCTACATGTGCATATATGCCATGGGCCTCATTTACATTCAATATTCCCATTAAATCCTTTCAACGATTTTGTAAAGTAGGTATTACTATTTATATTTACAAATGAGAAAATTGAAGTTCAAGTAAGTAACTTGTTAAAAGTCACTACTGTTATAAATCAAGTTTGTTTTCCTCTGCACCATATGGTCTTTCTAAATACCCTGCATATTTTATATCTGAATGTACATACCATATTTTATAGGTGGCCGTACAAACCAGAAAGAGCACTGGATTGCAAGATAAAAGTGAGAAGTTCTTGTTCAGGCTTCATTATTGTTCACATAACTCCTCTACAACAAGAGATTCTGCATCATAAAATAAAGATAATGGCATCTCCATCTGTTATTTCCACCTTACAAGGTTGGTATGAGGGTCATGTGCAATAATGCCCAAGGCAGTGTTGGTGCCATGGAAAAAAGCTTGGAAGAGTCAAAGATAATTGACACCACAGCTCTGTGATCTTAGGCAAGGCGCTTTATGATCTAAGTTCAGTTTCCTCATCTGTTAAATGAGGATATTCACCCATAGTGTGCCTATGATAAAATGCTATTCTAATGAAACGTAATTATTAATAAAAATTTAAAAGCCATTAACACACCGGTTTGGTAAGGTGTTCTGCCTCTGGATAGAATTGTTACTGGAGAGGAGAGTATAAGTAACAAAATTACTTCGTATATGTCTTAGTTTACTGCTGCTGTGGTAGGCTGAGTTATGTACCCCAGGAAACATGTTCTTAATCCTAATCCACCTCTCTGTGGGTGTGAACCCTTTGTAAATAGGAACTCTTGAAGATATTATTTTTAGTTAAGATGTGGGCCACCTGAATGAGGATTATTGGGGGCCTTAGAAAGAGAACCTGGAAGTCACAGATGCCAGAAAGGAGAGGACATTGCCATGGTATGGAGACAGAAATACAAACAAAGGAATCCCACAAATCGTCAGCAGCCAGCACCAAAGCGCTACCGTCTTCAGGGAGAAAGCATAGCCTTACAGATTGATTTTGATCTCCTTTTAGCCTTAAAACCTGGAGCCAAAACAAAACAAATATAAATAAAGAAAAAAAAAACATGAGCCAATAAATTTCCATTGTTTAAGCCAACTCATTGTGTGGTATTTGTGATAGCAGCTCAGGCAAATTAAGGCAGCTGCTATAAAAAATTGCCACAAATTTAGTGGTTTAAATAATAGAGATTTATTTACCTTAAAGTTCAAAAGGTCAGAATTGCCACACAGGCCTCACTGGGTAAAATGAAGGTGTCAGCAGGGCTGTTTCCCTTTCTAGAAGCTCTGAGGAAGAATTCCTTTTCTTGCCTTTTCCAGCTTCTGGAAGCTACCAGCATTCCTTGGCTTATAGCTCCTTTCCTTTATCTTCAAAACCAGCAACATTGCATCTCTGAGCCTCTTCAACTGTTGAAATGTTTTCCAGTTCTAAAGATTTGTGGGACTGGATTGAGCCCATCTGGAGACTCCAGGATAATCTCCCCATCTTGAAGTCTATAACCTTAATCACATCTGACAAGTCCCTTTTGCCACAGAAGGTAACATATTCCCAGGTTCCAGGGGTTAGGATGTGGACACCTTTTTGGGGGCCATTAGTCTCATACCACAGTGTGTAACATAAGGGAAGTGCTAGTGGTCTTTTTTGCTAAATTATCCAGCATTTGATCCCTGGATTTGATCCAACATTGTTGGATCAAATGTGGATCCACCACATGTAATTTGCCATGGAAATTTTTTGCATCAGTCTATCCGTTCATTAACTCATCATTTCACTAATTTAGTCACTTACTTCCTTTCAAAAGAGATTTCCCCGCTGCTGGAAATTCTCAGAAATACTGGCAGAAAAATAAACTCTATGAAAGAAGAGCAAGGCAGGAAAACTAGAACTGGAAACTTCTAAGTAATATTAGGACAATTGCATTTCTCAATGTCAAGACTGTTTTGTTAGATACTTTGAGTGGATTCATATCTTATGCAATCACTGATGGAGTTGGAAGGAAGTTTCAATTCCTTCTAATCTACTTCCTGATGCAGAAATCTCTTTAGCAGTAATTCTCACCTGTGGTCCAGTGGTTTGGAGTACTTCTGGGAAAGGACATCCTGCTTATTGTGAGTGACTTCAGATGGTACGCAGTTCTTTGTTACTCTGGAATCAGTCTCGCTATTTCTACCTTTTGACCCTACTATTAACCCTTGAAGAAGGTGGGAAGGGAGTCTCCCCCATATTATTTTTTCTTATTCTATCGAAATGCCTTAGTTCCTTCAGTCATCCCCAAATGAAAATACCAGTTGAATGAATGATAGCAAGTAGGCAGTCATTTACAAATGAGGAATTTGGGACTTGGAGAAGTTTAATAACTTGAAGCTAGTAAATGACCAAGCCACAATGTGAGGAAGAATTTGCCTGACCCCGAAGCTACTGTTTCTCAGAAGTGGATATCTGATTTCATTTAACAGACAGCTGTCATGTAGAAGGTGCCATGTAGAAGCTGGGCCAAAAATTAGATACAGACCTCCTGAATTTAGGAAGATGGATAGGTTAATAATTTTCTTCTTTTATAAATGTGTGTGGGAAATGGAAAGGGTGAAAAAGTGATTTTGAACAAAGAGAAGTAGAGGGAGAGTTTAATGTTTTCAAGGTGTAGGACTTTGAGACCTCAAAGGACAATTGGAGACTAGTTGATCTCAAGTGTGGTTTTTCTTATTTCCCTCTATGTATGTCTTGCCACAACCATGTCTCAAGAAGACTTCACAGTTAAGAAATAATCTTATTATGAGATAGTTTAAATATTTGTTTCTAATTAAGGCATTGGGTTTGTCAAATTCCTTATTTGGTAATTGTTACCTAAACTGTGAGAACTGACATCAAGGCTAAAATGCACCCAAAACTGAATTCAGAATTCAGTGTGCCTTTTCACAGTACAGAGTACAATGTGAGTCTTAAATCCTTTCATCTGGACAGTAGGTTTCTATTAACATAGCCTAAGGTGTGTGTGATTTCTTCTACCCAGCATGGGGGTTTGGGAGAGTATGGTTGGGGTTTAACCCAGGTGGTGAAGTTTCATGAGATTCAAGGCTGTCCCAAGCTAGGAGACCCATAAGAATCAAAGGTTCATCTAAAAATTAGAGGTTGTGTGTATGTACTTTGTGAATGCATATTTTTTTTTTCTTTTTTTTAATGCATATTTTTATGTGCCTTGGAAGTCGGGTTGAGTCTATAAGCCAGAGAAGAGGATCCAAAAATTCTCTTTAAAAAAAGGAAAAACTTAAGAAGCACATATCATGTTCTGAAACACAAGCCAAGGAATTGAAGGCCATCCATACTGGTAAATTCATAGATGACAGATCATATTAGTTGGGGGGATGGGCAGTTCATATTGCATGCAACAGAAATGATGATTCCAGGCTTGGTTTACACCAGCATTAATCTCCAGGCAGGCCCAATCCTTTGGTTTGGGAAGACAGCAAGAAATTCCATGAAATAGTGATAAAATTGAAGTCAGGTGGGTGGCAGTAGCTTCATTCCAGGTGGTCAGCCCTTTTGAACCCTATCCTCCCAACCAGGGCTGGGAATAGAATCTAGGCCCTTGAGGGAGGGGCTGCAAAAACTAGTTGGGAAGCCAATACCCCAGACAGGAAGAAGGAGCTAGGAGTCAAGACAGTGTTTGTTTGTTTTTTAAACAAAGGAAAAGAAAATATTTTTAATTCAATGAAAATGAAAATGCAAAATACCAAAATTTGTGACACGCTGTAAAACATTGGTTAAAGAGAAATTTATTTATAGCTTAAAATACGTACATTTTAGCAACAGGTAAATGGGAATGCCAATGCTAAGGTCAAAGCCGAAGTCTAGTAACAGTATGGGAGCCAGAAGGATGGGAGGTGCGGGGGTGACACAGCTCAGTGCACCATAGAGCTGGTGCCCTAGATATTTGGCTTTATGGCAGAACAATTAATGGCAAAACGTCTTCAGAAAATTCCAATGAACTTATTTCCCAGGTGAGGACTGGCTCAGCAAAGAAGCTGGACTGAATGAATCTGAGTGCAACGCCTTGGTACCAGCAGCTCAGGAGATAGGATGGCAGTTGCTAAGAGCCTGGTTTCCTTCTGTGCCCAGAGTTTTCTCATTGCTCCTGGAACCAGATAGTATCACCCTCCTCAACTTCTTGTGATCGGGCATCTCCTGCCAACACATTATAGAAACTGCTTTTTTGAAGGCCACTAGAAGTTTCCTAATTGGTAAATCCAGAGTTTTTTCTCAGCCCCCATTTTACTTCCTGCTTCAAGCAATCAACTTGTTTGGCCAAGTGCTCCTACCTTGACATTTTAGTTCCAAAGCTTTCTTTTTTTTTACATCTGTGGTTAGTTTTCTGTCTCTCCTATGAGAGCTCCTCGGTCTCGTTCTCATGCAAGTAAATTTGAGAGGGTCTAAAACTTTGACCTTGTTCATCTGCTCTTTTCTCCAACTCTCTCCTATGTTCTCCTCCAAGATTTTGGTTATTCTCACAGCTTCAAGTATTTATTCTGCATGAACAATTCCAAAATTGTATCATTAGGTCTGTCTTTTCTCTGTTTCTTTCAGCCCTACATGTGAACTTTCTGTGTGAGAGTAAAATAATGATGAAAAAAAAAAAA
>JAQZBX010014054.1:15465-39177 GCA_029593785.1 Cabassous unicinctus | reverse complement strand
GGCCTGAGCGGTGCGGTGGGCTGATGCAGCAACCTCACGGCAGGAAGCGGGTGTGGCGCAATGGATAGAGCACCCGTTTACCATATGAGAGGCCCCGGGTTCGCTTCCCGGGGCCTCCTTGTGAGGGCAGGCCGGCCGGCGCGGCGCCGTGGGCTGATGCGGCAAGACCTCACAGCAAGGGGGAGATAAGCGGACACAGAGAAGACACGCAGAGAATGGACACAGCAAACACAAGCAGCAAGGGGGGAATAAATAAATAAAATAAAATAAAAAAATCTTAAAAAAATCTTAAAAAAAAAAAAGAAATATAAAGATTTACTCTATGCAAGTTGAACCCTCAGTTTATCTGCTTCAGTTCCACTGATTCACAAAAACTTTTAGATAGTATGACTGACCAATACACCAATGCAAGTGGGGATCCTTCACATTTTGAGGCTCAGGCATCTGACACTGGGATTATGCTGTCATGTAGTATGTAACTTTCTGGTGAGCCAGGTTAAACAACACAGCTAGCATTCAAGATAGAAAATTAAACTGGGGGTGAATTCTGAACTTGCATAGCATGGCCTTGGAGTATACCTTTAACTAGTAACTGTCTTGACCCATTTCAGTGGTTTCTTGGGACAGTATCAGACAATACCTGAACTGCTGATATCCCCTAATGGAAGCTCTCTTTCATATTCTGATGATTTCATTCCCCAAGGAGGATAAACTCACCATTTGATAGGCACAATGGATCAGCAGAAAGAACTGAAATTAAATGAATACAGGGGAAGGAAAAGCTCCTGCCCACTTCCACCCAACTTCTCCCCTTAGCACCTCTCCTAAAGGAAGTGATAAACTAATTAAGCCAGATTCTAGGACATTAATAGGCCACTTTTACTAGTAGGTGGAGTCACTCTGGATAAAAGGCCATGTACATGAGTGTGGATCCTTCTTGTTTCTCTTCTACATTTAGGACCAGATCATGAAAAATAATTTTACATTCTCTTGACTCTTCTCACATGGGCATTCAAGTTACTTTGGAAAAGGCTGCCTGGTAGGGATAAGATTTTGGATTTAAAGGAAGAGGTCCCACTTGCACTTTTGAACCAGTCTAGTACACCACAGTGCTCTGCACTGGGAGTTATAAACACAAGCCTGACTAACAGAAAAGCACTACCTTGTTTCCCATTTTTCAATGTCCCTCATGTATACATACAATTCCCTGGAGCATTATGGGAGAGAGTGGTAGTGGTCTGAGCAGGAGTTAGACCTGGCCAGGTGGCCGATCATAACAGCCTTACCCTAAACTCTAACACCTGCCTTCTAGGAGCTTTGGAACTAATTGAAGAGATAAGAAACACTAAAGTCTAAAGTAGTACAAGATAAGGATCATAGGAATATTTTAGGAATTCAGAGGGGAAAAAAATTTAAGCATTTAGGATTTTACAGAATAGAGAAAAGGAACATTTCAAGAAGGACTCGGGTAGAAGGGTGGGCATGTAATAGTAAGAAGAAAAGAGGCAGAAAAGTTCGACATAAGGAAATGGAAATAATCTATTTTGGCTGGAGTAGGAAGTTTATTTAGGAATGAAGAAAAAAGATGGAACCAAATTGTTAAAATCAGAGTGTCAAATATCTTGAATGCCAATATGGTATCTGCATTTAATCCAACAGATACTAAAAAATCATCAGATGATGGTTACCTCAAATGGGGAGAAGGAAGCAGATGGGATCTGTGGAATCACTTGGTTAGATGTATATTATTGTCAAGGTCCTAACTTTATTTCAGGTGGTAAGTTTACAAGTATTTCTTACATTATTCAAAATAATTTCAGCAATTAAAAAGAATAATTTTAAGCCATGATTCTGGGTGAGTAAATCCTCAATTCTGGTTATACTCCAAAGATTCAAAATATCAAAACATGATAAATACTTATTTAATTAAAACTCGGTTGTAGTTATACCTATGTTTTACCAATATTCAGTAATGATTTCAGAATTAAGGCACTACACCTCCAAATTTCTCAACTGCTTTCTCCACTGCATTGCTGATTTGCTGTTCATCTCTCACATCAACAACACATGGCAAGGCCTTTCCTCCAGCTGCTTCAACTACAAAAGATAAATAAACAAAAATGCATTAAAGCATTCAAATATTTTACCCGTCACTTTGAAATAACAGTTAAAGGGAAAAAAGTACCCTATTTTCACAAAACCAACCTAAATAACTATGTCTCATAACCACTAGTGACTGGACCCTACAGTAGAACAGCTTGACTAACCAATCCAGCTAATAGGTCAACTCTATTAAATAGTAATTAAAAAAAAAAAACTTATCATTACGGAAAATTCTCAAAAACCATATACAGTATAAAGATACAGTATAATATACTACCATGACTCTATCCCCTATCTTTAATGACTGTTAATGTTTTCCCAATAGTTTAACTCTCTCCCCATTTTTTGTTTTTGTTGGTGTATTTTAAAACAAATTTTAGGCATCATTTCACTCATAAATACTTCATATGTATAACCACAATGCTATTATCATAACCAACAAAACTAGCACTATCAGTTGAAGCTGAATTTTTTAAGCCATAGAATCATTCTCTCCCTCCCTCCGAGCACAATGCCTTGACTATAAGCACTCCATAAATATTTGTGAAATGAAAGTACTGAATAATGACTCACAAATAGCATCTAGAACAAACAACATGGCTAGCTTTTTCAAAGTGCTGGCACCATCTACCCCTCAGATTCCATCCTCTCTACTTCTCCCCCTATTCCCCCACGCCAGCCAATAACAATGCTGGCGTGGTGTGATATTTAACTGGAGAGGTGTGATATTTAACTGGAGTCTCCCATGCCACTCTGAAGTGTTGGAGGAGAAAAAACATTCATAACCACTGCCCTAAAGTGACAAAAAAAATAAATGGCTACTTCTTTACTCAGAGAAAATTATTATTAGTGTAACTTTCATATGGCTATAATTAAACAGTAAATTCTCTCGATATTGAAACCACTGCGAGGACATTTCATGAAATGGCTTTCCCGCTCACTCACTTTCTTCAGCAGCAGTATAGATTGTGCCTGCAAGTTTGGGGTGTGCCTTGGCAGTCTTCGCAGCAATGACGATATTTGCTCCATCTTTTGCTGCTTTTAATGCAATAGCCTTGCCAATGCCACGACTTGCACCTGTGATAAAAATGGTACATCCTGCTAGCTTCCTACAAGAGAATAAATGTGACTTTATTAGAAACCTTAATATTTACTAATCAGTATGAGGAACTCGTGCACATTTTCATAACATTTTTCTGTCTGTGAAACTTTCTGCAAACCCCCACCAATCCACCTGACAGCTAATAACTCCACTGCACTCCCATTATACAATGGCTTATAAATTTTTTATTACAACTGCAGTTGGCCAGCCTTGCTGTGATTTGCAAACAAAATCTGCTCAAATGATAAGGAAATCATAAAGAGAAATGAGAAATTAAACTATATAAACATGTATTTTTATATATTTTTCCCCACAGAAAAAGTGCTAACAAGGCTTATTTTTGAGTGGTGGGAGTATGAATAAATTTTATATTCTTTATCTTTAGTATTTTCAAATTCTCTACAACGAATACATACTAGTTAAAAGAAATTATCTAAAAATAAATAATTATTTAATGGATGCTCATCAGTGCTAAAGAAAAAAATTCATTATGGGACAAAAATGCTTTCAAGTATTTAAGCAACTAAGGTATACTTTTCTTCATAACCTGACAGCCTAAGCTGCGCTTTCTTTATGCGCACTGGGTAAAAGGTAGAGTGCTAAGGTTATTTACTGGTCTTATACTTCATGTAACATCACTCTTTTTTGGCCTTCCATCCTAACGCATTTACAAACTTTTTACTGTTAAAAATTTCAATATACAGAAAAGAAGCACGTATCATGTAATGAACTCATATACCTAACGCTGGTCAACTGAAAACATTCCACCCATAATGAATTTTTCTGTGGAAACATTTTTGAACTATACAGCACAGCAGGAATTAATGGTCTGGTAGAAGAAAATGCATTTTTCAAGGGCACACTAAGTAGCACACTGGTTGCCAATCACCCACACTTTGTGATGCTTTAAACAAAGTATCCTAAAATCATACTATGCCTAGTTAGACCCATGACAAAATTCATAAATTTGCTTTTAAAACACCCTTCCAGGTTATGAAAGAATTCTGGAACTTGCTAGTGCTGATGGCTGCACAACAATGAATGTACTAATTGTCACTAACGGTAAATTTGAAGAGGAAAAAACCCAACCTTACAAAGGTTAAGGAGTTACCATATGACCCAGCAATTCTACTCCTAGGTATTATCTAACACTATATGTTATTCCATGATTTACTTCTTTCACTAAATATTGTGTTTAGAGATTTAGCCATGTTGATGCAATTGGCAACAGTCTACTTTCATTAATATACAATATCCCAAAGATAAATATATTACAAATTATTCATTCATTCATCTTTTCTGAGGTAGTTTCCAGTTTTGTGGGATTTTTTGCTATTATAAACAATGCTGCTATAAATATTCCTGTACATATCTATATCTTCCGGTCACATGTGAAAAAGATTCTCTAAGGTATACACCTACTGGTGAAACTGTTGGTCATGGTTAGGACATGGTTGTGGATTAATGATGGCCACAAATTCTTTGGCATTCCTTCCATCAAGAAGGGGAGTATATTGTCTCCTCCCCTTGAATCAAGGCTAGCATTATGAGTCTTTTTGATTAAAAATGTGATCAAAGTGACATTCTTGGAATTCCAAACCAAGATCATAAGAAGGCTAGCAACTTCTACTTTCTCTCTCTTGAAAGCCAGATGCCATGCTGCAAAAGAGCAGGTTAGATTACCAAATGATGAGAGGCCACAGGGAAAGAGGCCCTGGAGAGTAGGAGGCCATTTCAGCCCCAGCCAAGCTCTCAGCTAAATGCAGCCACATGAATGACCTCTGCTTACACTATGTAGAGCAGAAAAAAACAGTCAACCCATAGATTGTAAATAAGAAGTCATTATTGTTTTAAACCACTAAGATTTTGGGGTGGTTTGTTACACAGCAATAGATAACTGAAACACACACTGAAGTTCAACTTTCCCAGATAATGCTGAACCCCTTTCCGAAGTGATTAATATTCCTATCAGCAGCAGTATATTCATATGAGAGGTCCATAGCCTCCCCAACACTTTGTAATATCAGACACTTTAAATTTTTGCCAATTTGGTAGATGTGAAATGATACCTCAGTGTGGTTTAAATTTGCATTTCTCTGATTAATGGGGCTGAATATATTTTCATATGTTAATGGCCATTTTTATTTTCCTTCTTCCATGAAATTCCTATTCATTTGCTTTGCCCATTTTTCTATATGGTCAACTTTTTTCTTATTGAATCTATAAATTATATGTATTAAAGGTCTTCTTGTTTTAGCTTGCCTTTTCACTACATTATAGTGTTTTTTTCCCATATAATAAACTTTATTTTTAAAGAAGTTTTAGGTTCTTGATGCAACAGAAAAGTTGCATCAAAAATATACAGGATTCCCATATACCCCATCCCATCCCCATCTTTCATTTTCACCTATTAATAACATCTTACATTAGTGTGGTACACTTTTCAATTGATGAACAAATATTGAAGTATTGCTACTAACCAAAGGCTATAATTTACATTATGATTTACATTTTGCAGTGTACAATTTTTTTTTTTTTGAGGTACCAGGGGGGCGGGGATTGAAGCCAGGACCTTGTATGTGGGAAGCCAGCGCTTAACCACTGAGCCACATAGGCTTCCCTGACTTTTTTTTTTGGTTTGTTTTGCTTGTTTTTGTTTTTTCAGGAGGCACTGGGAACGTCCCAATGTGGGAGGTGGGCGCTCAACCGCTTGAGGCCACATCCACTCTCACTGTACAATTTTATAGATTTTGACAAAATGTATAATGGCCTGTATCCATCATTGCAATATTATTCAGAACAATTCCAATGCCCTAGAAATGCCCCGTGTTTCACCTATTCTTCCCTCCCTCTCCCCTCAGAACCTTCGGTAACCTATCTTTATATCAATGTTCCAAGTTCTTCTGTTACTACAATAATAAGTCTACTTTGGTCTATGGCTGCATTCCCCCCTTATGTTTGTTCATTCCTCAATCTTGAGGATTTGGGGATGGTGATGCCCTTTCTGCTTCAGATTGCGAGGGGGCTTAGATCTTATGGGGAAGATGGAAGGACCTGTTTTCCTTGTAGTTGTAGATACTCTGTTTTGGGAGATGGGGTTTGTTCATCATCATCATTTTGTTAGTTGTCTTGAGCAAGTCCAATGAACTGGAGAGTAGGTATAGGCTGCAACTTTGCTGAGATTCATGGCTCAACTGGCATATGAACAGACCGAAGATTTAAGTCTCTGGGACATATATTTATGGGAATAGTGCTAACTGTAGGTTCAAATAAAAGGGGTAGAAGAATCATGTGTAGGAAAATTATAAATGAGTCTAACTCTGTTAACTGGGGAAACAGATTATCATATATTACAAGGTAAGGCCCACCAACGGGGTGCTGATTTTATGGAGTTGTGTGCCTTGCCTATAGTGTCCAGATGTCTCTAGCACCTTCAGGAGCACCCCTGTTTGAGGCTTTGTTTACTTATGGCAGTTAGTGAGATCTACCTGAGACATGGATAAGTGTAACCTCTGGAATGACCTCCTGACTCGCTTTGAAATCTCTTAGCCATAAAAACTCTTTCATATTTAATGTTTCCCCTTTTTGCTCAAGGTCTTCTTCCAAATGCATTGCTGGTTGGTGCTCGGTATTAATACCTCGGTGCCAGGGAGGCTTATCCTCAGGAGCCATGTCCCACACTGGGGGAAGGTAGTGAGTTTATTTGCTGAGTTTGGCTTAGAGACAGGCTATATTTGACTAATTAATAGTGGTGGGCTTTTTTTGACAAACAGAAATTCTTTATTTTCATGTAGTAAAATTTATGAAACTTTTCTTTTACAGCCAGTGCTTTCGGGGTCTTAAGAAATCATTCTCTACCCTGAGGTGACAAGACTATTAATTTATCTTTGAAAAGTTCTATGGTTGATATAGACTTCCAGGAAGATGGCGGACTAATAAGACATGGGAATCTCTTCTCCAGAAAAAACAGCTAGAGAACAGGCTGAATCAGCCCCGAAAAAGATCTTCTAGGGCTTAGGACAGCAGGTGAAGGCTGCACACCACCCAGAGGAGAGAGGGACAAAAGAGGGAAATCGCGACAACAGAACTGTGAGTTGGAACCAGCAGCAGCTACTGCTGCTGGCACCCTCCCCCACACTAAAGACTCTTAAGAATTCTCCGGCCTCAGTACCTGCGACTACAGACAAAGGTGGTTCCAGAGATCTACCACTCCAGGAAAGGGGAGAGAGACGGACACAGACTAAGGCTGACTCAGGTTCTGATCCGCAAATTTGGGCTGCGGTGCCCCACGGACCCTTCCAGGCCAAGTGGAACCACATGGTGGTTTGCCCTGGGAGCCTACAAAGCACTGGAAAAATCCGACCCTCGCAATCTCCCTCTCTTCTAGCCTGGACTAATTGTTGAAGATTCCACAGGAGCGGGGAGAGAGAGCTTGGGGCTGACCCGGCTTTTGACTTGCAGGTTTGGTCTGCCCTGTCCCGAGAGCCCTTTCAAGCTGGATGGGGCTGCGCCATTGCTTGCCCTGGAGCCTGCAAGGGGCTAAAGATATACAAACCTCCCAATCTCCTCCTCTACTAAGAGGGATTGATTGTTGAGGACTCAGAGGGGAATGGAAATATTTCCTAGCTGGGAAAAGGGAGGGGGCTGCCTCAGAAAGGTTGAATTACAAGGCTCTTAGCCTCCAGACAGGAAGCTCTACCACATTGATCTGGTCTGTGTCACAACAAATACACTCCAACCAGGCATTGAATTGAGAGCTGCCAAAGAACGTCATCTCCTGGCAAGCCAAGGAAGTGCACATAAGAAAATTAAAAATAAGTAGGAGAGGCTTTTCCTGGACTCTATAGTCTCCCTGCCCAAGGCCCTAGGAAGTGACTCTACAACCAATTACTGGGTCCAGTGCCCAGTTTTGAGCAACCAGCAGGACAATCCTAACAATCCCGGTTAAGCCAAAAATCAAAGAGCTGTGGTAACGCACAGCCTCCTGCCACTAAATCCCTATAAAAGAGAAAGAGATTGAGCATCTGAGTAAACTACATCCTAACCAGATGCCTGAACACCAGCAAAAAATTACGAGCCATACTAAGAAAATAGAAGACATGGGCCAAGAAAAGAAATACATCAAAGTCCCAGAAGAGATGCAGAATTTGAGAGAACTAATCAGCTAGATGAGCACAAATTTCCAAAAAGTTCTATGGTTAACCTTTTTAATTTTGGTCATTAATTCAACTAGAATTTATTTTTGTGTATGAATTGAGATATGGGTCCAATTACCTTTTTTCCCCATATGGGTAATCAACTGTCCCAGTCTGAAAAGCCTATCCTTCCCACTGGTCTGCAATGACAGCTTTGTCATAAACTAAGTCTCCATAAATATACAGTCCAGTTTCTAGGCTCTCTATTCTGGTCCACTGGTCTTCATGGACTACACTGTCCTAATTATAATAGCTTTATCAGTCTTGATAACTGTTAAGGCAAATAGTTTCAATTTGTTCTTCTTCAAGAGCTTTTTGACTTTACTTGGACCTTTGTTTTTCCTTATCTATTTTAGAATCAGTTTATCTAATTGCACAAGAAAAATCAGTTGGGAATTAGTTAGAAATTGTACTGAATCTGTAATTTAATCTGGGGAGAACTGACATCTTTATGACACTGAGTATTCCAATCCATTAACACAGTAGAGCCTCTATTTATATGTCTTTTTTTTTTTTAGATTTTATTTACTTTATCCATTTTAAACCCTCCCTTCCCCATTTGCTGTTTTTGTGTCCATTCACTGGGCAATTCTCTGTGTCTGTTTCCTGCCATCTCTTCTCATCCTCCTCTTCCAGTCTTCACCAAGATTCGATCCTGGAGATCTCCGATGCAGGAGAGAGGTGTTCTGCCACCTGCGCCACCTCTGTTCCTGGTTTTCGGAGTATCTCGTCTTGACTCTCTCCTGCGTCTCTCTCCTGTTACGTCATCTTGCTGCATGGCTCCCAAGGCCTGGTGGCTCACCGGCACACAGAGCCTGGCAGCCCATGCGCCTTCTATATATATATTTTTTATTTTACCGGGAGGTCCCGGGGATCAAACCCAGGTCCCTCCATATGGCAGACAGACGCCCAAGCATTTGAGCCACATCCGCCCCCTTTTTTTTTCAAAACAATTTATTGAAGTATATCATTCATACCTGAACATACATAAACAATATGTGTTCCGTAAACATTGTGAACTTACAAAACAAACATGTATAATATCATACAGGGCTCCCACACATCACCCCACCACAAATACTTTGCATTGTTGTGAAACATTTGTTAACAAATTATGAACAAGCATCGTCAAAGTATTACTACTAAATATATAGGTCTTCTTTAATGTCTTTCAATATAATTGGACAGTTTTCTAAAGAATGGTATTACACATCTTTTGTTGGCATTATTCCTGAGTACTCCATTGTTTTTAACTTTTTTCAACTTTTTATTTTTAAATAACTTCAAATTCACAGGAAAGTTGCAAGGGAAAGAATAGTACAAAGAATACACATACATCCTTTACCCAGATTCATGTAAACATTTTACCCCATTGTTTTATCATTTGTATGCACTCTCTCTTTCTATAGACATTATTTTTTTGGAACTACTTAAGTGTAAGTTGAATACATCAGATAGAGTTATCAACTTCAGTAAATATAACATTGTTATAATTCCTATTTTTATCTAAAACACCATCAGTACTTTAATTTTGTCAATTGACCCAATAATGCCTTTTCTAGCAATTTGTACTTCTCTACAGGATCCGGTTTAGGATCAGGTAGTGCATTTATTTGTCATATCTCTTTAGTCCCCTGTAGTCTAGAACATTTTTACAGTTTCTCTTGTCTTTCTGACATTGACTTTTTGATGAATACAGTTCCCACTCATTTTAAAATTTTTTTTCTCAAACTTCATATTTTGAAATAATTTCAAAGTTATAGAACAGTTGCAAAAATATCACAAAACCCATGCAGAGATCTCCAACATACCCCTCTCTCCTAGATACTCAGATCCACCAATTTTAACATCTTGCCACATTTGCCTTACCATTCTACCTACCTATCTACCTATTTATCTACTTTCAAACATTTGCAAGTAGGTTGCATACATCATGTTCCTTTAAACACATATTACTTCCATGTACATTTCCTAAAAGCAAAGATACTCACTTATATAGCCACTATAAGTACAATTTTCAAGTTCATGAACCTGAACACTGATATAAAGCTTATAGTTTACATTCTGATTTTTTCCTTATGTCCCAATTTTGAGCCTTTTCTCCTCCATTTTTAGAGTGTGTCCGGGATCACATATTACAGTTAATAGTCAGTTTCTTTAGTTACTTTTTGCTTTTCTTTTTTTTACTGTGAGAACATATATACAATATAAACTTTCCCATCGTAACGTCTCTGAAGCTAACTGCTAACTTTTCAGTGGGATTAATCACCCTCACCACCATCCATTACCAGAACTTTCCCATCATCACAAACAGAAACCCTATACCCATTATGTGTTAACTCCCCAATCCCCTCTTTTCCCTGCTAATCTGTTCTCTTTTTGCCCATTCATTTTTTAAAATAAGAGTGTTCTTCATTTAGGATTCATCTGCTATTTCCTCATCATTGGATTTAGGTTATGCATTCCTAGCCAGAATATACGATATCATGTCTTTATCAGTGGAATACATTTAGAAGCACACGATGTCCATCTGTACTCGCTGGTAATTTTAATTTTGAACATGCAATCACAGTGTTATCAAATTTTTCCACTGTATAGTTACTATTTTTTCCCTTGCAATAACAATTAGTGCAAGACTCTTAAAGACCATTTTAAAATTTTCATTATGAAATTTTCAAATATATTCAAAAATAGAATAAACCTTCATGTGCCATTCACCATCAACAATTATCAAATTTTCAAAAGAAGTTATCAGAAATCAAATTCCAGAGGTCATATAATTTCAGTTGTAAATATGTTAATATACATCTCTGGCAGATAAAAAAAACTTTAAAAATATCATTAATGTTATTAATGATGAAAATTAACAATAATTCCTCAATATCATCTAATATATATCCATATTAAAATTTCCATGACTGTCTCAAAAATGTCATTTTATAGTTGGTTTGATCAAATCAGAATCCAATAAAGACCACACATTGCATGTAGTTGTTATATCTTATAAATCCCTTTTAGCTGTAACAATTCCCTTCCATTTTTCTTTATGCCATTTATTTGCTGAAGAATATAAGTAATTTGTCCTGTATTGTGGCACATATTCTTGACTTTTGAACTTATTTTTATTCTATTATACTATATTTCCTGAAGATTTTTGCTGGTGTACAGAAATCTAAATTGTTTTTCTCATTTACTTTTGTATCCAGCAATTTTGTTAAACTTTTATTAATTCTAATGATGTAACTATACATTATTTTGGTTCTCTACATTGATGATGATATCATCTGCAAATAATGACAGCTTTCATTCTTTCATCACAATCCACATACTTTTTCTTTCTTTCTCATGTTTTCTTTACTAAAGGATATACTTTAGTAAGAAGAAAAGTATTCCCAGTTAGAGGGATGGTCTGAGATGCACGAAAAAGTGAAAAACAAAGATACTGGTAAATAAGTATGGGACTCTTTAACAAATATTTATACAATTAATAACTCTAATGTTTGTGCGGTTAAAAAGAATTAAAATATACTGTTATAATAAGATGATTAAAATTGGAATGACAAATATAACATTTCTAGTCATTGTATTGTTTGGGAGAATAGTAAAACTTTATTGACTTTAGACAGTGATAAGTTATATACACATTAAAATTGCTAGGTTAAACAATGATGAATAGAAACTATAGACCCTGACAGTTTTGGTGACAAAGAGAGGATGCCGACAGACATGGCTATCTGGAGGTAAAAGCACAAGGGCCCTGCGGGCCAGGTAAGGGTGATATAAAAAGACTCCCCAGGATCTGGTAGCAAATGCTTTTACCAATGGAGAGGGAAAGAGTAAGGATCCCCAGCTGTCCTTCTTGTTAAAGAGGCAAAGCAAAGGAGGTAAGATTGCAACAAGTCATCCCAATGAATGGTACTTTGGTTGCTCGCCCCACTCCAGGCACGAGGAGGAGTGATGTCAGCACAACAATGGGGCAGGAAGCCCATGGCTTCAGCCTGGAGACTACAGGGCTGTGAGTCAAGGAGTCCCCGAAGCTGAAATAAATTATATCAGCAATTAGGAGTATATAGAGCTCTGGGTAGATCAAAAGTGTTAAGTTTGTTTGGTTGAGCTGTGCATGCAGCTGCCTGAAACAGAAGTAAATGCAAAGCCTTGTGCATTGGCGTGGAGCTGCTCTTCACCTCTCCCTTCATGCTGCACCTACTCTCTCCACATCCCACCCCCAGTCCTAAAGGCAGATGAAGACGATAAGGGCTTATCCAAGCATGCTGGAGAACTTCAAGGAAGGGAAGTGTAACTAAGGGTTAAGAATTAACAAATAGGGAAGCGGGTGTGGCTCAGTGGATAGAGCCCCCGTTTACCATATGGGAGGCCCGGGTTCGCTTCCCGGCGCCTCCTTGTGAGGGCAGGCTGGCTCCCGCGCGCCGTGGGCTGATGCGGCAAGACCTCACAGCAAGGGGAGATAAGCAGACACAGAGAAGACACGCAGCGAATGGACACAGCAGCACAAGCAGCAAGGGGGGGATAAATAAATAAAATAAATAAATCTTAAAAAAAAAAAAAAGAATTAACAAATAATTACGACAACTAAATCATTATATAGATGCCGTTTTACTTCCAGTAAATTATAAAATAGCCAAAAGCTGATATTTGAAATTACTGAAACTGGCTATAGACGGACCTCACCCTTTGTATATGGCCATTTCCAACTAAAAACCTACCATTCTGATGATTATTGTATCTGGTCATTTCTCCCACTACTAAGATGATTATTCCAGAGGGATCTTACCTTTGTATATGAACATTTCTACTGAAGCTCTGTCTGCTTCTGTTTAATATCCATATGAAAAACCTTGTAACTGACTTTGTTCAGTATCCCTGTCTCCCAGATGCCTTGATCTCTGATAATGATTGTAACTTTGTGATTCACTCCAATTTGGTACCTACCCCCCACCCTGTTCAGCCCTTAATGTTTATTAATGAAGTAACCTGTGCCAGCTCCACTCCAATTACTCATTAGCATCCTGATGCTATAAAATATTAGAATTTCTGAAGATCCAGGAGACAGTTTTGGAGGCCATTAGGCCACCTTTGCTTGCACAAATGAACTCTCTCTCTTTGAAACCCCAGTGCCTCAGTAATTGGTCTTCAAAGTGCATCAGGAAGAAGGAACCCACATTTGCTCAGTATCAGGACTCAAAATTTTATAGTGCTGTTAGATACAAGAGCCCAAGCCACCATGCTACCTGGTCTTGTGAAGGTAGCAAGTGCTAGATACAGGGCCAAAGGCATCAAGAACTGTGGAGTAGAACCACAGCAGCAAAAATGAAGGGCCCTTGAGCCCAGGAGTTCACTGGATACTGAAGGAAATGATGCCATGCCTAGAGCAAGGAGCCAAAGGAAAGATTCCCCACTGCCCCTGCTGTCCCCTCAGGCTAACCTCCACACACCCCTAAACAACCCCACCCCATACTTCCTTTATTTATGTGGCTTCTACATCTACATCTGAAGGTAAACTGCAGACATTTAACACGCATGTATTGTAAATACTCATAAATGTCAGAAGAAATTCTTCCACTTAGGAACTGCCACATGTAAAGAGGTACTTTGTTCTGGCTTGTCCAACAGATATAATATAGAATCTCAGGAGCTAAACGGAAAATCACAGCTTGAGTCAAATACTTAATGGCTGCTGGAATTCTGAGCGATACACCAAATATACCCCCTATTTAAAAGGGTTACAATTATTGGCCTACTGCTGATCCCCTATTGAAGCTGAACATTATGATCCATAGAGGCCGTTTTCGTTTCCTTGGCTGCAAATACCAGGGAATGGGTTGGCTTAAACAATGGGAATTTATTAGCTCGTGCTTTTGAGACTAGGAGAGAGTCCAAATCAAGGCAATGTTTTCTTCCCAAAGACTGGTGTTCTGGAGATGGCTGCTAGTGATCCTTGGTCCTGGTGTAAGCATGTAACCGCTGTAGCTGCTATGTAGCCCATTTCCCTTGAGAAAGTCTCTGTTTCCCTATAGATCATAACTGCTGCCCACAAGGTTTTAATTGTAAATGTTATTTTAGTTTGTTTTCATTCTTTTATTTACTATCTTATGTTAATTGAACTGTTCACAACTCTATCTGTAACCATATGTATTATTCAGCTGGACTTTGTCAATTCTTAATGAACTTTGTTTAGCTTAGTCTCCTTACTTGCTATTTTATGTTAAATAAGCGATTTACAACCCTGAGCTTACCCCAGGTGACTTTAGTCAATCTTCAAGAGCAACCTCTGGGGCCTACCCTTACACACTTCCAATTGAACAAATCAATCAATACCTCCCAACATCCTAAAATCATTATCTCCACCTCCCTTTGTTTGAGCTTCATAATAACCTCAAAGTTTCTCCAATTCAGAGAGACAGATCTGAGGTTGTGGCCTCCTGCCTCCTTACACAGTGCTTTAAAATAAAGCTCTTTCTCTCTTTGAAATCCCCATGTGTGGCAGTGTGAGATTATTTATGAATCCCAAAACGAGAGATTATGTTCATAAATTAATCTTTTCCTCTGGGTATGATACCCTTTGAATGCATTAAATTCAGCTAACATGTCTTGATTAAATTACCTGTTAAGATTAGGGCTTTGATTCGACCATGTCAGTAGGGCATGAACTCAGGTTTGAATCCACGCCCCCTTGGTGGGCTGATATAAATGGACATTCACTCAAGAAGACTCATGGAAGAGGATAGAACTTGGTCATTTTGGTTCTGCCATGTGACAAAAAAGAGAAGGCTCAAACAGGTAAAGCCTTAGGAAGAGAGATGAGCCATTTGCCTGCTAGTTTGCAGCTGAAGAGAAGAGAGCAGCTGAGCAACGAGAAGGCCCAGGAGACCAGGCAGAGATTGCCTGCCATCCTGCTTCAACATGTGGCAACAGACTTTGGTGAAAAAGCAGCCTTGAGTTGGACTCTCTAGGGTCTTGTAACTATAAGGTTTTACCCCCCAAAAAAAAACACCCTTTATAAAAGCCAACAGATTTCTGGTACTTTGCATCAGCACCCCTTTGGCTGACTAATACAGAATTTGACACCAGAAGTGGGGTCATGCTGATGCAATTTCCAAAAACGCTGGAACGGTTTTATAACTGGTTAAGAGGTCTTTTTTGGAGGAATTGTGAGATGCTTGATAAAAAAAGGCCTAGACTGCTTTGAAAATACTGTTGGTAGGAATTTGGAGCCTAAAGTTATTTCTTATAAGGCCTTAGGAGGAAATAATGAACACTGGAGGAAAGGTGATCCGTGTTTCAAAGTTGCAGAGAACTTAGCAAGATTGACTCCTGATGTTATATGGAAGGCAGAATTTGAAAATTATGAGCTTGGACATTTAGTCAATGAGATTTCCAAACTAAATGTAGAAAACACAGCCTGGCTTTCCCTTGCAGCTTATAGCAAAATGTTAGAGGAAAGAGATAAGCTGATAACTGAATTGTTGGACACACACAAAAAACAGAAACTAATTCCGGAAATTCCACTATCATTCCCAGATGATAGTGCCCCATTTGAGGAATTAACTAAACTTGGAACTTGTAAGTCAAGATTGAAAATGCAGTTATCCAGGAAAGACTTGTAGAAAGTCTTACTGTCTGATGGCTTGGACCCCTGTTTCCTGCATGCTAAACCAACAAGATTTTTGCAAGCTCTGTATAACAAAACCATTGTCAGCCTGGACTAAAAGGGACATGGAAGGAAGAGATGTAAGGGAAAATGGCTTTAAGAGGAAAACCATGGAAGCTGAGGTCTGGAATTAAGACATCTCCTTGGGCCGAGAGAGGAACCCCACTTGTGTATACAGAGAGGGTGAGTTTGCCCCAGCATTTGAAGAGGGTGGATGTTCCAGCCCACTGTTCAAGGAGAGTTCTGCCGCCCCAGACTACAGAGAGGGTGGAGCACATTCCCCAAGGATTGGGGAGAGAGTGAGGTCACCACCTAGTGCTCTGAGAGGAGTAAGCCTGTTCCCCATGGGTTGGGGAGAGTGAGGTCGACACCCCATTGCTCTGAGAGGAGTAGGCCTGTTTCCCATAGATTAGGGAAGGCCAGGTCATCACCTCACTGTTCTGAGGAGATTGGGCCTATATGCCATAGATTTGGGAGAATAATGCCACCATCTCACTGACTAAGGGCATTGAGACTGTACCCCAAAGACTGGGGAAAGTGTGGCCATCACCCCAATGTTCTTGGAGGATGAGGTCTGGAGCTCAGTCGCCACCCAGATGTTTGATAAGGGTAGAACCAAGAAAACGGCTGTTGGGCAAGCCTGTGGAAAGGGTGGGCCCCCATGAAGCCCCAAGGAGGAGAAGAAATCATCATCATAAGAATGACTCTCAGACTTTGAAATCTAATGGAGTATGCCCTGTAAGTTTTCAGAACTGTTGCAGACCAGTGACTCATGTTTCCCTACCAAATTCTCCTTCTGGTAATGCAAATTTTTATCCTATGTCTGTCCTTTTGTATAATGGAAGCAGATAAATTGTTTTGTGGGTTTCACAGGTCTACAGCCAGATGGGACTTTGCCCCAAGAAAAACGGTATTTCTATAACTGTGATGTGATTTTGTACTTAGCATTGCTAACTGAAAGGATTTAAAGTTTTTTGAATATTGTAATGTCTTTTTGGGGTTCAGAGATGGAGTGTGGCAGTTTGAGAATATTTTTCAATCCCGAAAAGAGAGATTATGTTTGCAAAATAATCTATTCCTCTGGGTGTGATACCCTTTAAATGCATTAGATTTAGCTGACATGTCTCGATTAAATTACCTGTTAAGATTAGGGCTTTAATTCGATCAGGTCAGTAGAGCGTGACTCAGGCTGATATAAATGAACACTCACTCAAGAAGATACACGGAAGAGGAGAGAATCCCCATCTCTACTTCAGACAGCCAATGTCTCCTGGGAACTCATCAAGGACCTTCATCAGAGCCCCTGGTTTGCAGCCTGCCTGTGGAATTTGGACTTGTCCATCCCCAGAGTTACATGAGAGAATTTTATAAAATCTCATACTATTTACAGATATCTCCTGTCAATTCTGTTGCCCTAGAGAACCCTGACTAATATACCATGTCACAGATTAGTTTTGTGTGCACTGGGCTGTGAATCTGGTTCTGCAACACTGGACTCTTCTGTCACATGGCAATGTACTGGTGGCTCCTCCTGGCCTCTCCCCTTTTCTTCTGGATTCCACTGACCTTTGGTTTTTTACTTCCCATGGCTTTCTCTCTATCTGTCTGAATTTCATTCTGTTTATCAAGGACTCTAGTAATAGAATTAAGACCCACCTAATTGGGTTGGACCATATCTTAAATAACCTCATCAAAATGTCCTACTTATAATGGGATCACACACAGGAAAGGATTAAGTTTAAGAAACATGTTTTTCTGGGGTACATAGCTCCAAACCACCACAGAGTCCTTGTAGCTCTGGCATCACATCCCTATTTTGGGGTGAGTCACTTGGACTCAATGACTAACAAGGACAGAAAAGCTCAACAAGCCTCACTGGTCAAATGGAAATGGCACATTCAAGAGCACAATAGGCCTGGTCCTAATTGCAGTTTGGCCTTATAGCAAATAGGTGCTCCACACAAGCAGAGAGAACCTCATTATCCATAACACCATCTGAAAAAAAATTATTGGCTCAATAGGGCTCTCAACCCACAGAGGTTCCCCTAAATGCCTGGGCATGGTTCATGATGGTTTGGCTAAGTTGAAAGCTGGTAGTGTCCACTGGACATCAGCAGCCATCCAGCTCAAAGACAACTCTGGAAGACCAATTGTGGTAAGGGCCACTAAGCACAATGAGCTGAATTGAAATTTGTTGTCCTTGCCTTAGACAATACTTCAAATACTGCATGTTCTTGCTGGGTATGTCGAGAATACAAGGGGCTAACCATGGCCATTTCCCAGGGTTGTGTTTGCAGTGCTGCAGAATGAGGTAATTTCTCCCTCCAGGACAAAGAGCTGGTTTGTCACAAAAAAGGCAGACTACCCAAGTTCAGAGTCCTTCAACTGCAGTGCCAACCCACTGCTTGCACAGTATCCAGCTGGGCCCTTCACTGTTGCCCCCTATAGGACTTGGGAGAGGGGAAACCAATGCAAACATAATGCTCATGCTGCCTGTTGTGCCACTGGTAACAAAATCCTTTGTCTCTGATTCATGTCTTCTGCCAGCATCCAGGAAATAATAACAGTCTAACTGATTAGCTTGCAAATAGGACAAAATGCCATACTCTTAACAGGTACACTAAATATCATACTAGCTGTAGGTTTTTCACAGATGCCCTTTAATATATTTCATATCTTATTCAAAATGGGCTAGATTAGACGAGTTCAAAATTACCTAAAGTATAACATAATAAGAAAAATATAGCCCAACAATAACATATTTTCAAGTTTAATAAAAACTTGAGAAAAAACATAAATCATAATTTTTTCATAATATATTTCTCACTACTCTACTGAAATTTGCACCTTCTAAGACAGTCATTAAAATTTCTTATTCCAAAATTAAGTTCAATTGCTTTACATCATTTCCCTAAATTTGGACTCACTTTTAATAAATGGTTGATAAAAATGACCACTGTCAACTAACTAGCCCTAACCTCCTTTTTATTCAGAGATAAGGAGCACGAAACTACTGCTATAAATGACATGCAAGGTGGTAAAATTTGGGGAGATGCCTCCCAATTTAGATGCCAAATTTGGATCAAGTTAATGTTGAAAAGTTACAAGAGGATATATTAAGAGATTTTCACTGTAATTGGATGCAGATGCCCTTTAACATACTGAGGAAGTTTCCTTCTATTGCTAGTCCAAAAATTTTTATCATAATTGGAGTGTTTAGTTTTATTAAATGCTTTTTCTACATCTATTGAGATGATCATAAGGTTTTCTCCTTTATTCCATTAATATTGTACACTACATAGATTTTCAGAAGTTAATCCAACCTTTTATTCTGAGGATATGGGGTATAATCCCTTGGAAATGGTGTATAATCTTTTTTATATGTTGCTAGATTTTATTTGTTTATATTTTGTTAATGATTTTTGCATCTATGTTAATGAGGGATATTAGTCCTTGATTTTCTTTTATTGTGATATTTTTCTCTGGCTTTGGTATTTAGGGTAGTAATGGCATCATAAAATGGTCGAGAACTGTTTCTTCTTCTTCTTTACAGATAGTTCGTGTAAGACTGGCATTATATCTTCCTTAAATGTTTGATAGAAAATTTATCAGTGAAGTTATCTGGTTTGGAGTTTTCTTTGTGGGAAAGTTTTTAATTACTAATTCATTTTCTTTACTTGATATAGGTCAATTCAGATTTCTCATTTCTTTTTGAGTCAATTTTTGTAATTTATACTTTGAAGGAATTTGTTGATTTCATCTAATTTGTCAAATTTGTTGGCATAAAGTTAATTATAATGCTCTTTTATTATCCTTTTGATGTCTGCAGGATTTATAATAATGTTCCCTCATTCATTCCTGATAAATAGTAACTGGTACCTTCTTTTTCCCTTGATTAATCTGTTTAGACCAGAATTGTCCAACTGAACTTTCTAAGATGATGGAAATACTCCATATCTGCAAAGGCTGGACACCCAGAAGAGACAGGAACAAAGGAGAAGAGTCATGATGGCAAAACTTGAGTTAAAACCAGCAGCTGTAGGTACCCTCCCCCACACTAAAAACACTAATATTCTCAGGCCTCTGGGCCAGCTGCAGACAAAGGGGGCTCCAGGGATCCACCACTCCAGGAAAGGGGAGAGAGAGGGACACAGCCTAAGGCTGACTCAGCTTTTGACCCACAAATTTGGCCTGCTATGTCCCACGAGCTCTTCCAGGCTAAGCAGGGCTGCGCCATTGTTTGCTCTGGAGGCCAGCTCAGGACTAGGGAGATCCCTGACTAGAGAGATCTGACTCTCTTGATCTCCCTCTCTACTAACTGGACTGATTTTTGTAGACACACCTCCCCAGGAAAGGGCAGAGAAAGGTACGTACCCCAAGGCTGATTCAGCTCTTGACCACAAATTTGGTCTGCTGTGTCCCATGAGCCCTTCCAGGCTGGGTGGGGCCGTGCCATTGTTTGCCTTGGGAGTCAATTTAGGACTAAAGAGATCCGACCATCTCAATCTCCCCCTCTACTAACGAACTGATTGTTGAGGATGCAGAGGACAGTGGAATTACTTCCTACACAGGAAAAGGGAGGGGGCTTCCAGCAAAGGTTGGACAACTGTCTCTGAAAAAAAGTTTGAAATACAAGGCTCTTAGTCTCCAGGCAAGAACCTCTTAAACATTGATCTGGTCCATGTTGCAGCAAACACACTCTGGCCAGGCACTGAAATGAAGGGCTGCCAAAGAGCACCACTGCTGGGAGACCAAGAAAGTGCAAGTGAGGAAATTAAAAGTAAATAAGGAAGAGAGGCTTTTCCCGGCCTTTATAGCCTACCTCCCCAAGGTCCTAGGAAGCAGATCTGCAACCCATTACTGGGTCCAGAGGCCAGGTTTGAGCAACTAATGTATTATTCTAAAGACTCAGGTTGAAATAAAAATCAAAGAACAGCAGTAACACACAGCATCCCGTCACTAAATCCCTATTAAAGAGAGAAATTGAGCATCTGAGTAAACTCACCATGCTAATCAGATGCCTAGACATCAGCAAAAAATTATGAGCCATACTAAGAAAATGGAAGACATGGCCCAAGAAAAGGAATATACCAAACCCCAGAAGAGATACAGGTTTTGAGATAACTAATCAATGAGATGCACAAAAATTTCCAAAATCAAACTGAGCTGAAAGACAATACGGCTAAAGATATAAACAACATCAAGAAGACATTGAGCAAGCACAAAGAAGAATTTGAAAACCTGAAGAGAAAAGTAACAGAGGTCATGGGAATGAAAGACACAATAGATTAGATAAAAAACACATTAGAGGCACACAATAGCAGATTCGGAATGATAGAAGAAAGTATAGGTGATACTAAAGACAGATCAGCTAAAATTGAAGAGAGAAAAGAATGGAAAAAAATATTGAACTCAGCTCAGGGAGTTGAATGACAGCATGAAACATAACAACATACAAGTCATGGGAGTTCCAGAAGGAGAAGAGAAGGGAAGGGGGGCAGAAAGAGTATTTGAGGAAATAATAACTGCAAATTTCCCTATTCATGAAAGAAATGAACTTACATGTCCAAGAAGCACAGCATATCCCAAAAGAATAAATCCGAATAGACCTACTCCAAGACACATACTATTCAGAATGTCAAACATCAAAGATAAAGAGAAAATTCTGAGAGCAGCAAGGAAGAAGCAAACCATCACATCCAAGGGATGCCCAGTAAGACTTAGAGCAGATTTCTCATCAGAAACCATGCAGGCGAGAAGACAGTGGTATGATACAATTAGGATACTGAAAGAGAAAAACTGCCAGCCAAGAATTCTTTGTCCATCAAAATTGTCCTTCAAATATGAAGGTGGATATAAAATATTCACAAACAAACTGAAACTAAGACAGTTTGTAAGAAAGAATCCACCTTTGCAGGAAATATTAAAGGAAGCCTTACAGCCAGGAGAGAGACGCTTGGAGGAGAGTATAGAAAAGAGAATAGCAGAAAGGATAACTAAAAGAGTAAAAAGACAGGCAAAAATAAGATATGACGTATGAAAACCAAAGAATGAAATGATGGAAGTAAATAATGCATTTACCGTAATATTATTGAATGTGAATGGATTAAACTCCCCAATCAAAAGATATAGGTTGACAGAATGGATAAAAAAACATGAACCATCCATATGCTGCTTACCAGAGATTCACCTTAGACCCAGGGATACAAACCAGCTGAAAGTGAAAGGGTGGAAAAAGATACTCCATGCAAATAGTAACCAAAAGGGCAGAGGTAGCTATACTAATAATATCAGACAAAACAGACTTTAAGTGTAAAAAATTTACAAGGGATACAGAAGACCATTATATATTAATGAAAGGGACAAGCCACCAGGAAGATATAACAGTCATAAATATCTATGCACCTAACCTGAGTGCCCCAAAATACATGAGACAATCTCTGGCAAAACTAAACAGGGAAACAGACATCTTTACAATAAACATTGGAGACTTCAACACACCACTCACATCATTACATAGAACAACTAGATAGAAGATCAACAAGGAAACAGAGAACTTAAACAATATGATAAACAAGTTAATCCTAACACACATATACAGAATGCTGCATCCAAACTCAGCAGGTTATACATTCTTCTCAAGTTCCCATAGATCTTTCTCCAAGATAGATCACATGTTAGGTCACAATGCAGCTCCTAATAAATATAAAAAGACTGAAATTATACAAAGCACCTTCTCAGATCATAACGGAATGAAACTGGAAATCAGTAACAGACAGGAAAGAGGAAAATTCACAAATGTGTGGAGGCTAAACAACACACTCCTATATAATCAGTGGGTCAAAGAAGAAATTGCAAGTGAAATCAGTAAATATATATTGAGACAAATAAAAATGAGAACACAACTTATTAAAACTTAAGGGATACAGCGAAGGCAGTCTTGAGAGGAAAATTTATAACCCACAACGCCTATATTAAAAAAGAAGAGGATGCAAATATTTGTGATAATCAGGGTAGGCTAAACATTCCCTATATTAGAAACCCTGCATGTGTCCCCAGACCTAGATTTTCTCCCTAGGTCTGGTTTTTGGAATGCTGGTGATAAACTAAGCCTGATTTATTATATAATCATCCTGCATGGAAAAAGACTGTAACTTTCGGTATCTTTGGTCAACCTTAAGAGATATAGCAGGGGGACGGATGTGGCTCAGGTGGTTGGGCATCCGTCTCCCATATGGAGGGACCTGGGTTCGATCCCCGGAAACTTCCAGTAAAAATTTTTAAAAAAGAAAATATAGAAGGCACGTGAGCCACCAGGCCCCGTGCATGGGTGCGCCGCTAGGCCCCACGAGCCACGCAGCAAGATGATGATGTAACAGGAGAGTGACACAAGGGAGAGCCAAGAGGAGACGCACCAAAACCCCAGGAACTGAGGTGGCGAAGGCAGTAGGACACCTCTCCCCCACATCGGAGCTTCCGAGGATCAAATCCCAGTGAAGACAGGAGGAGAAGAATGAGAAGAGAGGGCAGGAAATGGACACAGAGTCGCCTAGCAAATGAACACAAAAACCAGCAAAAACGGGGGGGGGATGTAAAACTGGATAAAAGTAAATAAATAAATAAATCCAAAAAAAAAAAAAAAA
>JAQZBX010014054.1:0-15365 GCA_029593785.1 Cabassous unicinctus | reverse complement strand
GAACAACTGGAGAAACTAGAAAAAGAACAGCAAACCAATCCCAAAGCTATCAGAAGGAAAGAAATAATAAAAATTATAGTAGAAATAAATGAAATTGAGAACAAAAAAAACAATAGAGAAAATCAACAAAAGCAAAAGCTGGTTCCTTGAAAACATCAACAAAATTGAGAAACCCCTAGCCAGACTAACAAAGAAAAAAAGAGAGAAGATGCAAATAAATATAATCAGAAATGAAAGGGGGGAAGTTAAGACTGATCCCACAGAAATAAAAAGGATCATAAGAGGATATTATGAGAAAATGGTACAGCCGCTGTGGAGGACTGTTTGGCAGTTCCTAAAGAAGTTAAATATAGATTTGCCACGTGACCCTGCAATACCACTACTGGGTTTATACCCAGAACTGAGAGCAGTGACACGAACAGACATCTGTACACCGATGTTCACAGCAGCATTATTCACAATTGCCAAAAGTTGGAAACAACCCAGTTGTCTATCAACCAATGAATGGATCAGCACACTGTGGTATATATACACGATGAAATATTATGCAGCTGTAAGAAGAAATGAAGAGGGGGCGGATGTGGCTCAAATGGTTGGGCGTCCGTCTGCCATATGGAGGGACTGGGTTCGATCCCCGGGACCTCCCGGTAAAATTAAAAAAAATATATATATATATATAGAAGGCGCATGGGCTGCCAGGCTGTGTGTGCCGGTGAGCTGCCAGGCCCCGGGAGCCATGCAGCAAGATGATGACGTAAAAGGAGAGAGACAAGATGAGATGCTCTGAAAACTCCGAAAACCAGGAGCCGAGGTGGCACAGATGGCAGAACACCTCTCTCCTACATCGGAGGTCTCCAGGATCGAATCCTGGTGAAGACTGGAGGAGGAGGATGAGAAGAGACGAAACAGACACAGAGAATTGCCCAGCAAATGGACATAAAACAGCAAAATAGGGAAGGGGGGGTTAAAATGGATCAAGTAAATAAATAAATCTTAAAAAAAAAAAAGAAGAAGAAATGAAGGTGTAAAGCATATGAAAACGGGGATGAACCCGGAGGATATTATGTTGAATGAAATAAGCCAAACACAAAAGGACAAATACTGTATGATTGCACTACTATGAACTAAATATATTGTGTAACACATTGTATGATTCTATGTATAATTAATGTAAATATAAATCAATTTAAAGAGATGAAATTTCATTAGTCATTATGCAGGGCTTGGGAAGTAATGCTAATGGGTGTGGAGTTTTTCTTTTTGGAATAATGAAATAATTCTAAAATTTTCTGTGATGATGAATGCACAACATTGTGCTAAATGCCTTTGATTATACACTTTATATAGATTGTATGATGTGTGAATATATCTCAATAAAACTGCTTAATAAATAAGTAAATGTGCAAGAATAGTCAGAAAAAAACAGCTATGTATAGCAGGGGAAACAGAGAGACTGAAAGGTAAAAAATTCTCTTGTCTGTTTTTTTATTATTATCATTATTGAAATAATGAAAATGCTCTAATAATGATTGAAGTGATGAATGCACAACTATGTGATGATAACAAATACACTGATTGTATACTTTGGATGAATTGTATGCTTTATTACTATGTATCAATAACATTGATTTGTTAAAAAATGCTAACATACATGTAATATATATTATATATATTTTATATATTTATGTTTGAATGTATAATTTTTCCTTTTTAATACAAAAGGTAGTATACATAGGGTATTAAACTAATTTTTTAAATATAAATATTTAGATGAGAATTTCCAAGCCTCTGCTTTAAAAAGCCCTAGCCCTTTGCCTTTGGTACAGTTGGATTGATTCCCAGTAGGATAAAGGTCATGCTCCTTATTCACAGTTTCAAGAATCCATAGAAAGAAGGGCAAAAGCAGCATCACTCCTTCTGAACCCGAGGCAGAATTTTCACTAAGTTAAAAAGCACTGGAACCACAGCTCCTCAAAGAAAGGTCCTGAATTTCTCAGTACAATTGGCAAATGGTTCAAACCTGCTACTGTAAAGTTAACCTGCATTTCTGTTTACTAAAATTCTAGTACCTCAAATCAGGGTTAAACATGATGAAATTTTTGCTATTTTAAAAAAGAAAAACAACTGTTTTTTTTAATAATACATGCTCTTCTAAAGTTCATTTGGAAAAATAAAAACCCAAGAATAGCCTGGAAAAGTTTGAAAAAGAACCAAAATGAGGAAGAAACTAAACTTCCCAGATAGTAAAACAGTTTATAAAACCGGAGCAATTAAAAGAGTTTGGTACTGGTGTATGAGCAGACAGACCAAAGTAACAAAATAGGAAGTTCAAAAATAGACCCTGAAACATACAAGAAATTTAGTAAATGATGGAGGTGAAATTTTAAACAGAAAAGAAGAGATAACCATTCAATGTTAAACTGGGAAAACTGGACGACCATCAAAACCAAAATGAAGCAGACTTTCTAACTCCTTTCCTGTACTGAAATAAATCTCAATTAGAGAAAAAACTTAAGTGCAAAAGAATAAATCCATAAAAATAATTTAAAATACCAATTTTTAAAAATCTTAAAGGGGGCTTTACATACCTGCACAAACGTGCAAAAACATTTAAAGATTGATAAATTCTAACTTCATAAAAACAAACCTTTCTGTTAAACTCAGAGCAAAATCAAAATCAAGAGGCAATGAAAATGTGCTAGCTGGGCCCTGAGCCTCAGAAGAGTTGCAACACCTACTCTCCAGTTCACTGAACTCACCTAGGACAACAAACAAGGGTAAGGATTGACAACCACCATACCAAGGAAATGAGAGAGCCTACAACTGCAGCAAGAAAGTCCCATCCATCAGCTGTATGGGATTGAAGCCCCCTCTCAATTTGAGGTGGAGTGGACATCACCATACCAGAATTCTCAGAATGGGGAAATGAACTATGGACTAGAGTGTCTTACTGGTATTCTACTACAGACTCGTGATTCTAGCAATGGAAGAAATTACAACACTGATGTGGAGACAGTGGCCACTGGAGGCTCTGGGGGCAGGGAGAGGGAAAACAGGTGTAATACAGGGAATTTTTCGGGACTTGGGAATCATCCCGAATGACAATGCAACAACAGACAAAGGTCATTATATATCTTCACATAGCCTGCAGCAGTGTGTGGGAGAGAGTGTAAACTACAATGTGAACTATGATCCATGCTCAGTGGCAATGCCCCGGGATGCATTTATCAATTGCAATCAACGTGTCACACTAATGAAGGATGTTGTTTATGTGGGAGGGTGTGGGAGTTATGGGGAGCGGGGCATATGGGAATCCCTATATTTTTTGTGTAACATTTATATAATCTAAGTATCCTTTAAAAAATAAAATATATATATATTTTTAAAAGGCAATGAAAAAAACTGAGAAAACTATTTGTAAAACATGATAAGGGACTAATTTTTTATATACAGAGCTCTCAATAAATCAATCAAAAATCTAATTGCTTAAGTCAAACAAAGAAAAAGATTCACAGAGGCTTTAAACCAGGGTTTCTCAACATCAGCATTATTGACATCTGGATCAAATAATTATTTGCTATAGTGGGCTGTCCTGTGCATTTTAGGATGTAGCATCTCTGGACTCTACCTGCTAGATGCCAGGAGCACTCATCCTCCACTGTGCTGATCAAAACTATCTCCAGATATTGCTAAATGTCCTCTGGGGGGGGGGCAAAAATTGCACATGGTTGAAAATTTTAAATTTTAAAAATATAAAAAGGTCCTCGACCTCACTTTTAACTATAAATGCAACTTTTAATTATAACAAGGTGCCATTTTATTCTCTCATTTTAGTTTTTAATCAAACACTTTGCTGTTCGTCAATGTGTTAAGATTCGGACATCTCATTAATCCTTTTGGGCGTGCAACCTCAATGGAGGGCCATCTGGCAATATCTATCAAAATTTCAAGTGCATATAGTTTTTGATCCAGCAATTTCATTTCCAGGAATTTATCCTACAGATAAACTCCTATATGTGCAAAGAGATGAATACAAGGATAGTCATCACAGTAAAGAGGGAGTAACAAAAAACTAGACATGCTCTGGTATCCAACAATAGGCTACTGGCTTAATGAATTATGGTACCTCCAAATAATAAAATACTAAGTAACGATTAAAACAGGGGAGGAAGGAAAACAGTTTGGGGGTTCCTCAAAAAGTTAAACATAGAGCTACTATATAACCCAGCAATTCCACTCCGAGGTATATAAATTCAAAAGAAATGAAAGCAGGGTCTCAGATACTTGTACACAAATGTTCACAGGAGCATTATTCACAGAAGCAAAAGGTGGAAGTAACCCAAGTGTCCACCAACAGATGAATGGATAAACAAAATGAGGTATATCCATACAATGAAATACTGTGCAGCCATTAAAAGGAATGAAGTTCTGATATATGCTGTAACATGGATGAACCTTGAAGACATAATGTTGAGTGAAATAAGTCAATACAAATATTGTACGATTCCACTTACGTGAAATATTTAGAAGAAGTAAATTCATAGAGAAAGTGGATTAGTGATTACCAGGGCCTGGCTGTACAGGGAAGAGAGAGTTACTTAATGAAGTAGAGTTTCTGTTTGGGGTGATGAAAAAATTTTAGTACTGGAGAGTGATGATGGTACAGCATTGAGGATGTGACTGGTGCCATGAATTGTGCACTTGTGAATGACCAAAATGGCAAATTTTACGTTGCATAAATTTTACTACCAAAATATATATATATATATCAGAGGGCAAAAAAAGAGGAGGAGGAATTTCTACATATACTGAAAAGCTATGTTCCAAGACATATTAGGTAAAAATAGCAAGGTCCAGAGCAGAGTCTGCTACTACTCTTTAAGGTGGTGTGTGATGTAAGGGGGGAGAGGTGTGAACAAAATATGTTTATAAATGCACAGAATAGTTTTGGAAACCTATCAGAAAGTAACTGGGGGTCTGAATGTTATGAATGGGGAGACTCACTTTTTACTTTTGAACCTGTTTAAGCCTACTGCCGTGTTACTGCAGGTTTCAAGCAAACTATGGAATGGACTTATCACGCAGCTCAAGATACCCACAATGTAGGATTAGTTTGTTACTAATTTGAAAATCATTTTTAAATAGTCCATTAGTTCAATATTCCTGAATTGAGCGTTCGTTCAGAACAAGTGGAATCTCCTTAAGGTGGAGACGGTCTTCCCGTGACCTTTCACCTAGAGTTTACACGCATTCAATTAGATACAGGGTGAGGACGCAGGTTCCCTGTGCCGACTGGGTAACCCACTGCCAGTCCTCTTCACGTGGAGGAGGTTTTTTCATGGCTGTTCCCCTGCAATCACAACTTTGGGTACTTTTCACGCATTGTAGCATACTCTAGGTATAACGCGTCCGGCGCGAACCAGTGTTCCAGGGTGCCCCGCGGCGCCGCAGCGGCATCATTTACCCCCCCACCCCGCGGCCGGGCCACCCGGGCGCTCCACAGCTGCACCCACCAAGCAGCGCACTCCACGCAGCCAGGTCTCGGTCTCCCCGCGGTGCCCCCAACCCCTTACCCGGTGTTGGGTAGCATGGCTCCCGAAGACCAGAGGCAGTAATTGCGACCGCAGCGGCGAGTGGGGAGTAAGACGTGGACCTTCCGTTCACATTTAGCCCCACCCTGGACTCCGCCCCCCGACGGCCCGCCCCGAGACTTGCGGGGGATGGGCGCCCTAAGAGGAAGATCGCTGAGTGCGCCTGCGCACGCAGTTGACCTCCTGGGCGCTCGCCACTAGTTTCCACCTCCCTTCAGCCCTGAAAAACCTGCTCTCTGCGCAAGTGCCTTGGGAAGTAACTCCGCCCCGCCCCTCTCGCGGCCCCTTGTGGTGACAATCGGTCTCCCGCCAGCGTGTAGCGTACTGGGCGCGTCAGTCCCTACGCGTGCTTTTCTCCTAGCGGCGCTGTATTCCCCGGCTAGCCCCGAGCCGGCACGGTGGCCGCCTGAGCGGTACGCTGAGGACCCTGAGCTGTGCTATCAGTTCTCCACAGCAGGCCCTGACCTCGGGTGCTTCGGCTTTCGATCTTCTCTTCCTCCACGGCCGCGGTTGGGAGACTGCCCGGCGCAGGCGCTCCCTCGGAGGCCCTCCTGAAGGACTCTTTTCCTCTGCGGAAATTTACTTTCTGCCAGGAGCTGGCCAGCGCCGCATTTCGGGACTCACACTGAAACTCTGCTAAAGCCGGTCTGACCCAGGGCGCGTTTATGAAGACCCCAGGGGTGAGAGGGCCGCATTTGGAGCAGAGCTCCTGCTTGCAAACGTCTCACTGAAACCTTTAATGTCACAGCAAACTCTTGTTTCTCTCTTCTTGACCCATATCTCAGCAATAAAAGCCTTGAAGAAAATTTTTGGAATGAAGGTCAATTCTGGGATCCATGAACGCTTCTGAAAGTATACCTTGGACTTACTTCAACTACCCGAATGCACTGAAGACTGGGCCGCATTTGAGACATGAAGAAATTGCCTTGTATTTTGATGAAGTAGAAAGGGATGCTGAGGAGATTCCTATATGAAGATTGGTTAAAGAAATTAGCCTGGAAATGGGGTATTGTGCTCTTCAATTTAGTACAGTCCCTAAATGGCTTTGTTTACTCATTTGTGTTACCTATCTGTCTCCTATAGGCATTTAATTTGTGATTCATGATATGGTCCTTAGAGATTCCGGAGGAATTTACTTATTCAACAAATATGAGTACTTACTACGTTCTGGTCACTTGAGATGCAGCAGGATAAAAAAAGAACAAGGTCTCTGTCTCTGAGGGAGGAGTAGCCAGTGTATTCTTCAGACTTGTATTAGTTGTTTTAGAAAGAGTATTGATAGGAACTGTTAGACGAAAACATTTATTCTCTAGTCACCCTTAGGAGTGTTTGCTGAAGAGTGTACATGTCCTATCAGATGTGAACTTTCCATAATCGAGTGACATCTCGTCTACATAAATTAAAATGTTATCTCCCTTTTGAAAGCCCTCATCACCTCAGGCTGTTAGGTACTTCTCTTTTGAATCTTGTGCTTCTATTTCCATTTATTACAGAAAAAGAAAGCTCAGCTAAGGGGGAAAAAAGATAATTTTAAGAAATTAACAACCAATTTTTTAGCATGAAATTGATATTTTTTGAACCTACCAGTACTGTTACTATTTTTATATTTTTGGATGACTTTGGTAGACTATAAATGTATTCCTAACTATTAGAGATAGTTTTACTAAGCAAGTTCAAATTTAATCCATTGTATTCAATATTTTGACTAGTGTTCATTTTTTTTAACTGATTTGAGTAGTTGTTTACAGAAAAATATAGAAAGTACAGAGTCGTCCCCCACCCCCCACTCGTGTTAAAGTATAATTTGGAGTTATCCATGACTTTTTTCTACCCGGTTACCTTGATTAATCTAGTATTAGATTAATACTAGAGGGGGTAGGGAGGAGAGCACTTAAACATAATTAGGTTTGCATTTTAGAAGGAACACTTATGGCTGCAGTGGGAAGAATACCTTAGGAGAAGAGAGGGAGGCAGAGAAGTCATTTAGAAGCCTGTACTAATGTAATATGTAAGAAAAGTAACCTAAACCAAGGCAGTAATAGTGGGAATAAAAAGGAGAGTATGAATTTAAGGGATGTTAAAGAGATAGATTCGATGTGGCAGAGGGAGAGAGATGGAGTCGATGGTCTTGTGTGAATTCCTAGGGGGATGGTGGTACCACAACCAAGTTTGGGGATATAGGAGCAGGAGTCTTGTGACAAACCACTATTTTCCCCCAAAATCCATTTGCACCTTTTCCATAGTAATAAATTTTTAGCTGTGTTTCTCAGCTTCTTTTGCAATGAGGTGTGGTCATGGGATTAAGTTCTTGCCAATGGAATGTCAGCAGTAGCAAGTTAGGCAACTTCTGCATGACTTACTTAAAAAAATATTGCCTCTCTCCTGCAGGTTGGAACATGGATATAGACCTGAGTCGATTTTGACCATACAAATGAAGACAGTACCTCAAGACACTGGTTCTCAAACTTTATATACCTGGAGTATTAAAAGATACTTTGCTGGGTACCACTCCTAGAGTTTATGATTTATTAGTTCTGGGATGAGAGGGAGAATTTGCTGATGCTGCTAGCCCACTTAGGGTATGGTGGAGAAACAAGATAGAAGGAACCTGGTTCCCTGAATGATCTTAAAGGACAGAGTTATCTTTCACCCTGCATCGCACACCTACTTATATTAGTCAGCCAAAGGAGTGCTGATGCAAAATACCAGAAATCTGTTGGCATTTATAAAGGGTATTTATTTGGGGTAGAAGTTTACAGTCACAAGGCCATAAAGTGTAAGTTACTTTCCTCGCCAAATTCTGCTGCCATGTGTTGGAGCAAGATGGCTGCTGACATCTGCAAGGGTTCGGCCTGCCTTCCTCCTCTTAAGTCTCCGTGGTCCCAGCTTCTTCCAATATCAGCTGCAGGCTGGGACAAGTCTTGTCTTGTCTCTCTCCCGGGGCTCGTTTCTCTCCAGGCTCAGCTGCTGTGTTCTCTCCACAAGGTCAGCTATAGACTATCAGGCTCTCTCTCTCTTCCTGGGGCCTCTGCAGTGTCTATGGAGCCATTTCTATTCCTCTGTATTCTTCTCCTGTGTGTTTTCTTCCCAGGGCTCCAGCATCAAAAAACTCCAACTAACTCCTCTGCCATGTAGTTTTCTCTGTGAGTCTCCACCCTCCAAGGGGGTGGGGACTCAACGTCCCACTGATGTGGCCCAATCAAAGCCTTAATCATAATTTAATTAAGTAAAAGTGAAACCTCTGAATCCAATACTCTAATATGCCCAGAGGAACAGACCAGTTTACAAACATAATCAATATCTATTTTTGGAATTCATAAACAATATAAAACTGCTATACCTACCACTCATTAAGGCTGTTAATGTGAGAATGAAATAAACTTCTTTCTTGTTGAACTACTGATTTTTTTTTTTTTGTCTTCTTTTTGCAGCATCTTAGACTATAACTTAAATAGTACAAGTCCATAGTTGTGGAAGATAGGCATCTCAAATTCAACATACTCAAAATTGCTGTGGTACATCCAAATGAAGATGTTCACAAGGCAGTTGTGGAACGAGCACATCACATGTCAGAACTGGAGATAAGAGATTTAGTAGGCTTTAGCATATAGATTTTTAAGATATATAGATGGGATTGCCCAGTGTATTCATTTCCTGTGGCTCCTTTAACAAATTACCACAAACTTGGTAATTAAAATTTCTTTAAACAACAGAAATTTATTCTCTTACAGTTCTGGAGGCCAGAGTCAAAATGAGAATCACCAGACTGAAATCAAGGTGTCAGCAGGGCCACGCTACCTCTGGGGGCTCTAGAGTAGACTCCATCTCTTGCCTGGTGGATCAGCATTTTCCTTTCCTTGTTGCTGCATTACTCCAGCTTCAAGGCCAGCATGTTCAAATCACTCTCTGCTCTGTCTTCACATTGCCTTCTCCTGTGTATGTGTGTGTGTCAAATCTCCTTCTGGGGAAGAGAATGTGGCTCAAGTGGTTGGGCTTCTGTTTACCATACAGGAGGCCCCAGGTTCTATTACCGGGGCCTCTGGTGAGGGCAAGCTGTCCCATGCGGTACGGCGAGCTGATGGCCCGCACGGCGTGGTGAGCTGGCGCAGCGAGATGACCCAACAAAGGGAGACAAGCAAACACAGAAAAATGCACAGCAAATGGACACAGTGAGCACAAGCCTCAAGGGGAGGATAAATAAAAAATAAAATAAAATTTTAAAAAATCTGCCTACCTCTTATCTCATACAACAATACATGTGATGGCATTTAAGGACTGAATGGATAATCTAGGATAATCTACCCATCTCAAAATCCTTATTCAAATCTGCAAAGACCTTTTTTGCCAGTTAAGGTAACATCTCCAGGTTCCAGGGATTAGGGCATGATATCTTTGGGGGCTATTACCCATCCCACTATACCTAGAGAAACTGCATAGGGTGAAATGGGAAGAGTACCAAAGGCAAAGATCTGGCAGCAGATTTAAGAGCTGTTGGTAAATAAAGAGTATCCAATAAAAAAATAAGAAAGAATGGTTTGAGAAATAGGTGTCATGGAAGCCAGAGAAGTCTCACTGATTTTACCCCATCTCAGCTTGATAAAACCAACTCAAAGTACCACATATTTCCCTTGACAGACTGTTGCCTATGATGCATTCCCCTATACCAGTTTCCCTACCTTAAGTTTTAGTTATCGCAACAATAACCTAATTTGGCTACCTTTAGCAGGGGAAAGTGAGGGAGTGATTTATTGGAAGAATTCTGTAGTACAATATACAATTTGAGGGATAGGTAAACAACTGAACCTGACAATGCAAGCTAGGGTAGTTCAAGGAACTCAGCAGCATGATTCTTCTTTCTAGAATATTGTCATATAGTGGCCTCACATATCTTCTTTCTATCTGTTCAAATTTCTTATCCTAAGACAGACACTGTTAACTGTTTCAACTTTCAGATCGGTTAGCCATGGCCTGCAATACAAGTGGACATGAACAATGTGGAAGTAGTGAAATATTGCCACTCCAATTTTTACCTACCACAGGTTATTTAAGAGGTCATTAGAGTTGTGTAAGTGTAGAACAAGTAAATTGACACCCATAATTTTGGGAAGGCTTCCCTAAGTTATCTCCCATTGTGATGTGATGTAGAGTTCTAGGCAAGATGACTACCTATTTGCAAAAGTAATCCAGGGGATTTAGAAAAAAAGGAATGAATATGCAATCTCTTCTTCCTGAGATTTGAAGTTAGTTCAGAGGCAAGAAAGAGTAGTCCCTGCAGTAGCTCATGCATGGGTAGCTCATGGATGTGAATCCATTGTAAGTAAGACCTTTTGATGAGGTTACTTCAGCTAAGGTGTGGCTCACTTTAATCATGATGGTTCTTAATCCTATTACTGGAGTACTTTATAAGGGAATGAAATTCAAGCAGTGCAAGAGAAAGTCACAGAGGGAGCAGCCAAAAGATAAACATCAATGAAACCCAGAAGAGAAGGGAGAGCCCAGGAGATGCCACTATGCGCCTTTCCATCACCAGCAGCCAGCCCCAGGACTCTAGTCTTCAGGAAGAAAGCATTGCCTTAGTGACAACTTGATTTGGACTTTCTTTTAGCCTCAAAACTATGAGCTAATAAATCCCCATTGTTTAAGCCTATCCATTACATGATGTTTGAGAAGGTAAGGAAACTAAAACAGAACCCTTGTAAATAGGACCTTTTGAGGTTACTTCAGTGAAGGTGTAGCCAGGCTGAATTAGAATGGATCTTAATCTTATTACTGAATGTCTTACAGGGAAGGTCACAGAGAGAAAGCCAGATGTAACAGCCAGAAGCTGAACGTCAAGGGAACCCAGAAGAGAAGGTAGAAGCCAGGAGAGGCCACCAAGGGCATTGCCATGTAACAGAAAAGCAAAGGACCAATGATCACCAGCAGCCAGCCCCAGAACACCAGTCTTCTTGGAGAAAGAATAGCCTTGATATTGGGCTTCTCCTAGCCTCAACCAATAAATTCCTTTTATTTAAGCCAACTCATTGTATGGTATTTGTTTTGGCAGCTAGGAAACTAAAACAGGTAGAAACAGCCCAAGTGTCCATCGACAGATGAATGGATAAACAAACTGTGCTATGTATATGCAATGAAATAATATTCAACCATAAAAAGAAATACAGCATGAAGGAGCCCTAAAAATATTATTCTACATGAAATAAGCCAGACATAAAAGGACAAATGTTGTATGAATCCGTATATGAAATAATTGGAATAAGTAAACTCATAGAGACAAAAAGTCGATTAGAGGTTACCAGAGGCTGTAGGAAGCAAAGAATGAAGAGATATTGCTTAATGGGTACAGAGTTTCTGTTTGGGTTGATGAAAAACTTTTTATGTGATAGGTCTAGCTCATTTATCATATTGTTCAAGTTCTCTGTTACTTGTTGATATTCTCTCTAGTTGTTACTTGTTGATATTCTCTCTAGTTGTTCTATCTAATGATGTGAGTGGTATGTTCAAATCTCCAATGATTGTAGAGATGTCTATTTCTCCCTTCAGTTTTGCCAGAGTTTGTCAGATGTATTTTAGGACACCTTGGTTAGGTGCATAGATATTTATGCCTGTTATTTCTTCCTGGTGGGTTGTCCCTTTTATTAATATATAATGGCCTTCTGCATCTCTTGTAAATTTTTTACACGTAAAGTCTGAAAGTGAAAGGTTGGAAAAGGATGCTCCATGTAAACAGTAACCAAAAAAAAGAGCAGAAATAGCTATACTAGTATCGGACCTATATGCTAAAAGAAATCAATGAAGATCTAACAAATGGAAAGGCATTCCATGTTCATGGATTGGAAGACCAAATATCGTGAAGATGTCAATCCTACCCAAACTGATTTATAGATTCAATGCAATACCAATCAAAATTCCAACAGCCTACTTTACGGAACTAGAAAAGGCAATTACCAAATTCATTTGGAAGGGGAAGTGTACCCAAATAGCCAAAAGCATTCTAAAAAAGAAGAGCGACATGGGAGGAATTTCACTGCCAGACTTTGAAACATATTACAAAGCAACAGTGGTCAAAACAGCGTGGTACTGGCATAAAGACAGACACATTGATCAGTGTCTAACTGGTTTTTGACCAATCTACCAAACTCATGTTAATGGGACAAAACAGTCTCTTCAACAAATAGTGGTGGGAGGACAGGAAATCTATAACCAAAAGAATGAAAGAGGACCTCTATCTCACTTCCTATACAAGAATCAACTCAAAATGGATCAAAGCCCTAAATATAAAAGCCAGGACCATAAAAGCACTAGAAGAAAATGTAGGGAAATATCTTAAAGGCTTTGTGGTAGGTGGTAGTTTCTTGGACCTTACATCCAAAGCACGCGCAACAAAAGAAAAAATAGATAAATGGGACCTCCTCAAAATTAAACACTTTTGCACCTCACAGGACTTTGTCAAAAGGATAAAAAGGCAGCCAACTCAATGGGAAAATATTTTGAAATCACATGTCCAATAAGGGTTTAATATCCAGGATATATAAAGGGATGTTACAACTCAACAATAAAAAGACAAATGATCTAATTTAAAAATGGGCAAAAGACTTGACTAGACATTTGTCCAAAGAAGAAATACAAATGGCTAAAAAACACATGAAAAAAAGTTCCAGGAAGTGGCTGTGGCTCAATAGGTTGGGCTCCCGTTTACCATATGGGAGGCCCCAGGTTCGATTCCCGGGACCTCCTTGCGAAGACAAAGCTGGCCTGCGCGGTTGGCTCACTGTGAACTGGTGCAGGAAGATGGCGCAACAAAGGGAGACAAGCAGACACAGAAAAAAGCAAAGCAAGTGGACACAGAGAGCACAAGCAGCAAGGGGAGGATAAATAAAAAAAATAAATAGAGTTCCAACATCACTAATGATTAGGGAAACACAAATCAAAACACCATGAGATATCATTTCACACCTATCAGAATGGCCACTGTTAAAAAGACAGAGATAGGAAGTAGCTGTGGCTCAAGCAATTGAGCTCCCATTTACCATATTTTCCATCCCCGGGACCTCCTGGTAAAAAAAGAAAAAAGGCGTCCCAGACCTCCGTGGTGAGACGCAGGTCCCCAGGCGGCGAAGTGACTAAGCGATGCACCAAAAAGACGATGATGCAACCAGATAGGAAAAAAAAAAGAGAGCAATGACTGTTGGAGAGGATGTAGAGAGATAGGAATGCTTATTCACTATCGGTGGGAATGTGGAATGGTACAGCTACTGTGGAGGACTGTTTGGCAGTCCCTAAAGAAGTTGAATATAGATTTGCCATGTGACCCTACAGTACCACTACTGGGTATATACCCAGAAAAACTGAGAGCAGTGACATGAGTACACATCTGCATACCAATGGTCATAATGGCATTATTCACAGTTGCCAAAAGTGCAAACAACCCAAGTGTCCATCAGCTGATGAATGAATAAACAAATTGTGGTGTATTCACACAATGGAATATTATGCAGCTGTAAGAAGAAATGAAGTTGTAAATCATATGACAACATGAATGAACCTGGATGACATTATGTTGAATGAAGCAAGCCAGACACAAAAGGACAAATACTGTATGATTGCGCTAGTATGAACTAAATATATTGTGTAACATATTGTATGATTCCATTTATATAAAATGTAAATATAAATCAATTTATAAAGATAAAATTAGATTAGTGTTTTGTAGGGCTGTGGAAAGAATGCTAAGAGATATTGAGTTTTTCTTTTTGAAGAAATAAAATGGTTCTAATTTTTTTTTTTCATTTTTAAGCATGTCTTTATTATATTTATCTTTTTAAGATGTAGTTTTTAAAAAGTCTATTATACTTCCTAAAATATAATTTTATTAGATTCAGAGTTAAAACATCTATGCTTAGATATCTAGTCAGATAATAATTTTTTAGAACATACTTTCATGTTTTTCGGTTTTTTTTTAGGTACCAGGGCCAGGGATTGAACCCCGGACCTCCTAGGTGGGAAGCTGATGCTGAACTACTGAGCCACATCGGCTCCCCCATACTTTCATGTCTTTTATTTTATTTTTTTAAACAATCTATTGAAGTATATCATTCATACATGAACATAGATAAACTATAAGCATTCAGTAAACATTGTGAACTTACAAAACAAACATGCATAACATCATACAGGGCTCCCACACATCACCCCACCACAAATACTTGGCGTTGTTGTGAAACATTTGTAAACAAATTATGAAAGAGCATCGTCAAAGTATTACTATTAATTATAGTCCATATCTTACTCCCCTATACATTTTTTTAAGGATTTATTTATTTACTTTTATCCATTTTTAATCCCCCGCCCCCGTTTTTGCTGTTTTTGTGTCCATTCGCTGGGCAATTCTCTGTGTCCATTTCCTGCCCTCTCTTCTCATCCTTCTCTTCCTGTCTTCACCAGGATTCGATCCTCAGGACCTCTGATATGGGAGAAAGGCATCCCACCACCTGTGCCACCTTAGTTCCTGGTTTTTCGGTGCGTCTCATCTTGACTGTCCCTTGTGTCACTCTCCTGTTACATCATCATCTTGCTGCATGGCTCGCAGGGCCTGGTGGTGCACCTGCTTGTGGAGCCTGGCGGCACACCCAGGTACGGGGCCTGGGGGGCTCACCCGCGTATGGGGCCTGGTGGCCCACGCGCCCTCTATATTTTTATTTTTTTTTAATTTTTACTGGGAGGTCCCAGGGATCAAACCCAGGCCCCTCCATATGGGAGACGGATGCCCAACCATTT